>PVJN01002328.1:0-120510 GCA_004026805.1 Lasiurus borealis
CAGAACATAGGTTTATGAAGTGTATAACCTCATTTCAAATGTACACATAATATATTGATATAGACTTCGGGAACATTTTCAAAGAGAACACAGCCGTGATGGGTCCAAGGTTTAAGTGGTCCTTTTCGCTGAAATGAAGCTCATAAAAAGATTTCAGAAGGCCAGAAAACTTTAAAATTTAGTGCCTTTTTTTTTAAAAAGATTTCCCAGAATGTTCTAATTTAGAAACTAAATTGTATATCCACGTTCTAATGTACAGTCTAAGCAATTCATTATACAAAACAAATTTGACAATTGAGGCCCTGATTATTAATTTCAAAGCCTGAGTGCTTAGAGAAAAGCCACATAAGTAAAAACCAAGATGACAATAAATAACACATAATAGTTGATGCACAATAAAATGCCCCCCCCCCCCACACACACACTTAAGAACGCGATTAGTCGAAGTTAATAGAAATGCCTTCAGGTCCATGGTCATTCCAATTTATATCCTAAACAAATGTCACTCTATGGGATCTAATGTAATACATAGATAGAATTGTTTTCTGCATTACATCTTCCTCAAGATACTGCTGTGATTAATCTAATTATTAATGAATAACAGGAAAGAAACAAAGGAAAGGTTAAATATGAAAGGCATGTCATTTGGGCAGCTTCCTCAGGATGCTGCAACTTTACTGGGCATGCGTCTGTCTCCCCAGGGGTCCAACAGCGGGGAGACAGACGTATGCCCAGTAAAGGTGGAGAGACTAGTGAGGGTGCTTGCTGTCAGTCACCTCTGAGGACAGGTCATTGGCCAGAATGGGTGTGGTCACTACAAGCACAGGATGGTTTGGGATATTTAATCCCCTGGACAAAGAAACTCCCTCTCTTGTGCCCTTTGTTCCTCTTGGCCTTCTTGGGGATCTTGTTTCAGGGGGCACTCTCCCTTGGCCACCCTGCATCTGCCCACAGGGCCCATTTAGACCCCACACACAATGGACTGCAAGTAGCCTGATGCTGAACTGGACTCGGCTATATTATGGAACAAAACCCCTGGACTGCAGGCTTTGCTTCCAGCTCTACGCTTCTTCTAGAACTGGACTGAGGGAAATGGGACTCTGAAAACATAGGGGGGTACTTCCACACAAATAGAAGTCACCCCTTTTCCCAAGTGAGTCTCGGAGAATTATTTTTCTTGAGATATAATAAGGACTCCACCCCAGTATTCAGTGAGGGAAGGGATACTTCAATTTCCCCCAAGAAACTCAGAGAGCTGAGACCGGTTTGGCTCAGTGGATAGAGCGTCAGCCTGCGGACTGAAAGGTCCCAGGTTCGATTACGGTCAGGGGCATGTATCTTGTTTGTGGGCACATTTCCAGTGTGAGGTGTGCAGGAGGCGGCTGATCAATGTCTCTCTCTCATTGATGTTTCTGACTTTCTATCCCTCTCCCTTTCTCTCTGTGAAAAATCAATAAAATATATTTTTTTAAAAAAAGAATTTCTTCTTTAAAAAATAAAAAGAAACTCAGAGAGATACCCTCAATCACATCCACCATTCTTATGGGGATGATATCTATGATGGTACCCTTCCCAGGTGAATGTATATTTTATCCTGAGTCATGAGCTCCAGAGTTAGACTATGCAAAACTACTCTATCTCCTTACTTTGTCCAAACTGCATTTTCTCTTTGATCATTTTCTCCCTTCAAGGCATGCATCTCACTTCCTTCCCTGGAATCCAAACTCTATGACAGTGTGGTTAATAGAACGGTGTACAATTGGTGATGACCCTGGACAGAAGGAATGCACAGCTTCCACTTTCTGCTTCCAGGAAAAATCACTCTCAGAACCCAGCCACCATCAGTTTGAGAAAGCCCAGCCTGCCAGCCATGTACTGATAAGTGGAGCCACCTTGGAAGAGGTTCCTCTGGTTCCCAGGCCAGCTATCCCAAGAGGTGACACTTGGAACAAAGACACACTCTCTCTCTCAAGCCCTTCTCAGATTGAACAGTAGAATTGATCTTTACAGTGTTTGGCCTCAAAGTTGTGAGGCGGTTTGCCATGGATAACGAGGACATACTACATTTTGACTCCTACCTAATTAAACATTTCACACATAATCATGTTGCAAATTATTATAAAAGGAACTTATTTTAGTTTCTGCTATCCCTCTATTCCTCAGTGCTTTTTAATGTAGAATCTAAAACATGAAAGAGACATTTTTATAATGATTTTTTAAATGGTTTTAATGATTAGAGAGAGAGAGAGAAAGATGGATGTGAGAGTGAAACTTCCATCCCTGAGTATGTAACCTAGGTATGTGCCCTGACCAGGAATCAAACCAGCGACCTTTCGGTGCATGGGCCTACGCTCAATCAACTGAGCAGCACCAGCAAAGGCAGAAAAAGACAAAAATGTAAGGATCCCAAGTCTGATGCAAAGCCTGGAAAATCCACAAACTGGTTCATCAAGGCTGTGGCATTGAAAGATAAAGCATAGGGAGTCTGAAAGGCGGTGCGTGAGGATTTAAAAGCAGGCACTGTGGCAGCATGTGATTTTTTTGTGTTAGAATTAAATTGTGCTTTTAGTGTCGTCAAACTACTTAGAAGCTGGGTAGTGGAGATTAGTCATCAAAATTCAAGATACTAGCAGGCTGAGACCTTCACTCTTACAGGGTCTCAGAACTAAGGTTTAGATTCCTATAAAATATACAAAAGTATGTTAGGTTATGTGCCAGTCAGCAAATCACATGTGTTCACAGACATCTTCCTCCTGTCATTTTCTTAGGATCCTGTGTCACCGCATACACTCTCTTTTCAGAGAGAAATATTTTCCTTCTTAAAATTTCCCTGCATAAACATTAAAAAATCTAATGACAAGGTAAATATCACCCAAACCAGGATGACTGTCTTTTTCAATTTGGAATAAAGCTTTGTTTTTGACAGTTACTTGACTATGACAATTATTCTGCCAACGGGTTACATTTGATCACCAGTTTTTAAATAGGAATAATCGTAAAAGATGGACTTCAAAAGAGAAAGTGCCTTTAGAAAATGTCGCTTAAAGACAACCTCTAATTGCAAAGTATGGTGCTCGGGATGGTCTATTTTTCCCTGCAAGACACCAGGGGGAGGGACATAATGAATGACAGCAGCTAAAGGAGTAGTACTGGTAAAAGGTAATGACTTATTCATAGACATAAGAAGTAAATACTTAAATAGCAAGCATGTTTATCTTTTTTTAAAAATATATATTTTATTGATTTTTTTAAAGAGAGGAAGGGAGAAGGATAGAGAGTTAGAAACATCCATGAGAGAGAAACATCGATCAGCTGCCTCCTGCACGCCCCTCACTGGGGATGTGTCTGCAACCAAGATACATGCCCT
Source organism: Lasiurus borealis (assembly GCA_004026805.1). Taxonomy (NCBI): domain Eukaryota; kingdom Metazoa; phylum Chordata; class Mammalia; order Chiroptera; family Vespertilionidae; genus Lasiurus; species Lasiurus borealis. The sequence continues at coordinate 3,368 of PVJN01002328.1, forward strand.
TGACCAGAATTGAACCCGGGACCTTTTAGTCTGTAGGCTGACGCTCTATCCACTGAGCCAAACCGGTTTCAGCAAACATAATTTATCTTAAAGTAACTTAAACACGCTCATTAAAAGTTTTCAAGTAAAGTCAATAGTTAATATAAACTAAGGCCACCTATTGAAAGAGATGGTATTTATGAATTTACATAAGCCAATTACATTTTATTCCTAAGAACCTGTACAAAACCTCAAAAGACTGAGGATTTATGCATCTGTGCACAGAAATCTAATGGTCAGCACGTGCTGATAAAAGAAACTTGGCCTTATTACAGAGTCTATTGAGATTAATAAATAATATAGAGGAAGTTACGATGGTCCCATATGCATTCTTTTCTTGTGTCCCTATTTAAAGGCTGCCATTAAAAAAAAAAAAAGGCCCAAATTGCATCTCATTTTCCTCAAGTTCTCATGAATTATATGTCTTCTATTCATTATATATCATAAACTGCTTTAGTTATTTTTAAAAGACCTCCAAGTTCAAAACCACAGCATTTGGAAATATTTCATTCAGTGGTTTTCGTGATGGGGCAGCTGGAAAAATAAAAGATGATTGATGAAGTGGTGACACTCATTTAAGCCACTGGTAAATCTCATGTTACCTCTAGAGATAAGTAGCGGTACCACCTTTCTCATATGTATGCACAGTCACACCTACACATGTGAGCAACTAACAACATGTGTTAAAAAAACAACTAATGTCCTATGGATGCTATGAAGTTAAAAAAACGGCGATTGTACCACAAAGCAGAAAAACTGCTGTTACAAGTAAGCTTTTTAACCAGCAAGATCTGAGTCTGGTTCATATCATTTAAAGTGAAAAATTAATTGGAGAAGCCATTTATCAATGACAAATGTTGAATGTGTATCAAAATATTTATGGAAAAAAAAGGATACGTAAATGTGCTTAATTTGGAAACAGCTTAATGGTAATAAAATTGGTGTGTCGATTATAATTTTTAATTATTTATTTTCTTGCTTATTTTTTGATAATTTAGTTATGCAGTTAATTTTTGTTGTTCTTGATGTCATTCAATGGAGTCAAATGTTAGTGCTTTATAGTTTCCCCTCTTAAAACTGTTCACTTATTTTTAGATGATGAATGGACTACTAAATATTTGTAGATGAATGGACTACTAAATATTTTGAGTACTAATGTATCCAATACATTATTCTCTATCCAGAGGCCACCATAGGTAACTGGAACAGAGTATGTACGGACTGAAACTTGAGATGCAACGTGGGACGTGGGCAAGAACAGAGGCCTGAGAATCTGAGAGAACAGAATGAATTTCAGTTTTTCATGTGTTAGCTTTGAGACATTGGGAAGATTTAATCTCCCTAATTTCTTCTCCCTTGTCTCCAAAATAGGTTTCAAATACCTACGTTAGTGGTTTTAAAAATAAGTGCGATAAAGTTTGCTAAAAACTGAATTCAGAACCTGACACATATAGTTGATGCTACCATTAGATGCTACCATTTTAATAATTAAGGTATCAGTAGTACTTTCATGGTAGTACTAACAATCTTATCTGATAAAAGAGTAATATGCAAATTGACCATCACTCCAACACACAAGATGGCTGCCCCCATGTGGACACAAGATGGCTGCCACAAGATGGCCAGCAGAGGAGGGAAGTTGGTAGGGACCAGGCCTGTAGGGGAGGGCAGTTGGGGGGACCAGGCTGCAGAGGAGGGAAGTTGGGGGTGACAGAGCTTGCAGGAAGGGCAGTTGGGGGAGACCTAGGCCTACAAGGGAGGGCAATTAGGGGTGACCAGGCCTACAGGAGAGGGCAGTTAAGGGCAAACAGGCTGGCAGGGGAGCAGTTAGACATCAATCAGGCTGGCAGAGGAGTGATTAGAGGGTGATCAGGCTGGCAGGCAGAAACGGTTAAGGGCAATCAGGAAGACAGGCAGGCAAGCAGTTGGGAGCCAGCAGTCCTGGATTGTGAGAGGGGTCCCAGATTGGAGAGGGTACAGGCTGGGCTGAGGGACACAACCCCCCAAGCACGACTTTCGTGCACCGGGCCTCTAGTAAGCCAGTATATTATCAGTTAAGAACGGGGATTCTGCAGCTGAAACCCTGGATCACCTACTTACTAACTAACTGTACACCCTTGGGAAAGTTACTCTTTTCTTTCCTGTAAGCTGAGAAAAAAAGAATAACAGTAGATACTTTATAGGCTTGCTTTAAGGATCAAGTGCATTAATATAAGGAAAGTATTTTAGGTAATGTCTATTACATAGTAACCCCTCATAGCTGATTTCTAGTGTTATTAAATAACCAAGATCATCTTAAATTAAGATGTTTTAGAGTGTCAAAAGACCAACTGGGTTGGAATCTCAATTCTTCCTTCCACTTACTAAGTGAGTGACCCCTTGGGCAAGATATATGGACTAAGATAATTCCCGGGAACCAGAGGAGTGAAATAAATGTTACTTAACATTATGAAAACAAATACATAATTTTATTGGTAAAAATCTTAAAACCAGAATATCTCTAAAGTGAACCTCTCCCACAGACTTAAAGGAAAGGAATCGCCTTGTTAGTGGTAATTATAACAATGAAGTAGATCATTTGGCTTGTCATTTGTCTGAGGCAGGCCTTAGCTTCCATATTGTTCTCCAGGGAGAAATGTGTTCGAAATTAAAATACAAATTTATGTTCAAATAATTCCTTATGCTCAGGAGCAAATCTTTTCCTAGACTCTTCACAGGTATTCATTAAGACTTTAGGACCAAAAAAAAAAAAAAAATGATTTATTTAGGCACAGCCCAAGCTTAAATTCTGCCTGATTCCAGCCCTGAGAATTTAATCCACCCGCTGAGGTTGGAAATCCAGAATAAGTGTTGGGATTAGAAAACCAGCTTAAGTGACTCCCCAGGCTGCCTGCAAACCCCTCTCCTCGGGGAACATTTTTTTTGCCTCGGGTTGGTGAGAAATACCATATGCCTACAGAGCCATTAGCATAAAAAATGCTGGCTCAAATTCCATCGCTCCTCTGAGGACCTAGAGGGTCATTGTGAACATCGGTGGAAACCGTGACCCCGGGGTTTAGGACACGGCTCTGAACTTGACGGCAAAGAATAAGCAGAAAATGAAAACCAGAACTCTGGAATTCACATCAAAACGTTCATCCCGTGATACAGGAGGTAGAAAGCAGCCAGCATGCCCAGCTCCCTTCATGCCTTCAAACTGAGAATCTGAAGGACTCCGATCTACGAATGGGTGGGTTCCTTCCCTGGTTTTCTTTAGCTTTTTTCTTTCTTTCTTTAGCTTTTTTTTTTTAATATATTTTATTGATTTTTTACAGAGAGGAAGGGAGAGGGATAGAAAATCAGAAACATCAATGAGAGAGAGACATCGATCAGCCGCTTCCTGCATGCCCCACAGTGGAGATGTGCCCGCAAGCAAGGTACATGCCCCTGACCGGAATCGAACTTGGGATCTTTCAGTCCAAAGGTCGATGCTCTATCCACTGAGCCAAACCAGTCTCAGCTTTCTTTAGCTTTTTAATATGTTATCTGAATTCTTATTTGGGGAACTCTCAGCGGTTTCAGAAACAGTGATTTCTGGTCATGAGAACCGAGGAATAAAGGCACTCAATGTCCCTGGCACGCGATTACTACCTGGAGCGCAAATTATACCTGTGGATGCTTGAAAGCAGACATTGACACGCGTGTGTACTCCTTTGGAGTAATTGGTTTACCTGAGTAATTTCAAAATGCATAATGCTCGCTGCCCAGACCCAGTGAGCCTTTCATGTGTTATTGTGACAACATAAATTGCCGTAATGAAATTAATTTTTAAATCCTAATAGGTAATCATCATCAAGAAGAGTGTGTTCCAGCGACTAAACAGCTCGGCGGGTTTCATTCCTTTGAAAACTAATTTAACTGCCCTCTTTTGTAACCTCTGGATACATTTCATCACTCAGTTCTGGTCTGGAAAGTTCTCCTCCAGCCTATTAGACTCAGTGGGTGTCTGGAAGCTTCCATTTTGAAGTAGAATTTACTAACATGTTTTAATGGTGAATGATTAGGAGAGATACGACATAAAAAATATCTCAGCCTAAAAAGCTAAGAAACCATAATGATGTCCTGGATGCTGCCCTAAAAATGATTAAATGTTTTCATTTCCAAGAGCACCAGAAAGAACTCTTGAGTGATGTGTTAAGGTTTTAAAAGCATAACTCCCCCAAATCCATACAGGATGCCAGTGATAAATCATATTCAGAGATAGATGATAGGCAGATGGACAGGACATACAGAAGATGGATAGATGAGAGAGAGAGAGAGAGAGAGAGAGAGAGAGAGAGAGAGAGAGAGAAAGAGAGAGAGAGATATTATAGATAGATTATAGGTAGATGATAAATGGATAGATAGGGAAGTAGATGATAGAATACTAGATAGACAGACAGATAGATGATAGAAGATAGTAATAGATAGCTAGATGATCGATAGGAAGGTAGATAGATGATAGATAGAATAATAGATAGGTGATAGATGATAGATAATAGATAGATAGATAGATAGATAGATAGATAGATAGATTATAGACAGATGATAGATGATGATAGATAGAAGATAGAAGACAGGAAGGTAAAAGATAATAGATAGAATAATAGATGATAGACAGATGATAGGTAGATAGATAGATAGAAGATAGATAATAGATAGATAATTGATAGATAAATAGACAAATGATAGATGATAGATGACAGATAGATAGATGTAGATATATAGATATAGATGATAGATAGGAGGGTAGATAGAATAATAGATAGATAGATAGATAGATAGATAGATAGATAGATAGATTAGATAGATGGATGATGTCTATCTATCTATTATCTCTCTATCATGTGTTTCTGAGTGCACACATCTTCTAGATTAGACATACAAGTTAGTACCTTTCCCTCCCCAGAATCCATCAGGGTGGAGGCAGAGATCTGGATTTCTGCAAACTTCAGCTTGTCCTGAATCTTATTTTCTGGAAAAGGGATATGTTTGCATCTACCTGCATCAGACCATATCCATGCCTCCTACTGAAATGTCTTCTCATCAGCAAGCCAGACAGAAAGCAGAGTGGCTGTCTGTCTCAGCCCCAGGAAGTACCCCAGGTCAAGGAGATGCTCAGTCAAAATCTGAATCCCCACGCGCTGCATCCACTCTTCCGCTGGATGCTCTTGGAAATCTCTCCTTGGTTTTATGTGGAAGATATGAACCATTCGAGTGGGAAGAACTCCTGTTGGTACCAATTGAAACATAAGCTTTCTGGGCAACATCCAGAAGCTTCTTAACCTCATGTGTGGAAAAGGTAGTTATCACTTTAGAAAGGACATCTATCAGCATCTCCTTGCTTTCTCCTCGGTAGTCAAGCCTCTCCCACTTTCAGTCTTTGGAGGGTGGAGGGGGCTAACCTTCACACCTGGCCAACAGGAGTTCATGACCTTGGCCACAGCTTGAGCCATAGCTTGGACCTTTGCTACAGCTCAGAGAAGTATTTTCTTTCCATCTCTAAGCTAGATCTGCTAAGTGAGAGGGTTGGTAACCACACTTGCTACCACACAGAATGCATAACTGAAAATAAATACATGAAGAGAAAACAGGAGTGAGTGAGAGAGAGAAAGAGAGGCACAATATCCTAGTGATTATTTAGCCTCTGAATCCACCTCTTCCTGGAACTCTAAAATACTTCTATAATTACATAAATTTCCATTTATTTGAGCGGGATTTTCTTTCATTTGCAATCCAATCATCTTAGGCCTAAAAGTGATATCTACCAAGCCACATAACAGCAAATGGAAATGATCTTTATAAACTCTAAAGTGCTGTATAAAAGTGAGGGATCGTTTCTTTAAAACAGAATGCTCTTCCTGCTTAAGTCTGTAAATCCTGCCCCAGATACATGTGCCGAGCAGTATCTCACCGTGGTGAAGTCTAGCCTTGCATACAAATGAGCAATTCTGGTGTGTGTGTGTGTTTTTCTTGAAACACTACCTAACACACAATCCTAGTACCATGGCGACCGGTGGGTTTCTGTGGTTATAAAGTTGCAATCGCTGTTTCCTGGAATGTTTCATCACGGTTTTTTTTTTTTTTTGGTGTTCTTGTTTGTTTGTTTGTTTGTTTGTTTATTTTAAATATATTTTATTGATTTTTTACAGAGAGGAAGGGAGAGGGATAGAGAGCTAGAAACATTGATGAGAGAGAGACATCGATCAGCTGCCTCCTGCACGCCCCCAACTGGGGATGTGCCTGCAACCAAGGCACATGCCCTTGACCGGAATCGAACCTGGGACCCCTCAGTCCATAGGCCGACGCTCTATCCACTGAGCCAAACTGGTTGCGGCTTTTTTTTACAAAACTGACTCTTGTCATTCTCAGCTCTTATGTCTCCTCCATACAAAGCCCTTCAAAGGGTCCTCTCCTGATGTGTCTCTCCCCCATGACCACGTTATAAGCGACCTTAGCACGCCCCTCTACCTGAGATTCTCACATGTGTCTATTGACCTGCCCATGGTCTCCAACATACAAAAGGTCCATGAAAGCAGAAACTGGTCTCTCATCTTTACCACTGGGCCCCTAGTGACGAGACTCAGTCCTGGCACATACTAGATCAGCGGTTCTCAACCTTCCTAATGCCACGGCCCTTTAAGACAGCTCCTCATGTGGTGGTGACCCCCAACCATAAAATTATTTTCGTTGCTACTTCATAACTGTAATTTTGCTATTGTTATGAACTGTAATGTAAATATCTGATAGGCAGGATGTATTTTCATTGTTACAAATTGAACATAATTAAAGCATAGTGATTAATCACAAAAACAATATGTAATTATATATTGTGAAATATTTATTTCTAATTACAAATAAATGAAATTTTGTCTTGAATCGTGGTGTAGCATGGGCAACAGTCTTAATATAACAACAGTAAACTACATTGCTACATTTTGATACACCGAGGAGCGGTGTGTTGGTTCCTAAGACCATGGGAAATAGGTGTTTTCCAATAGTCTTAGGCGACCCCTGTGAAAGGGTCGTTCGACCCCCAAAGGGGTCGCAACCCACAGGTTGAGAACCACTGTACTAGATCCTTAGCAAATATTTGTGAATGAAATGAAGATACTCTCAGACATGCTGTTACCTCCACATCGGGAGCGCAGAACTAAGCCTCCAGACAGAGAGAGTCCACACCCCCAAAGTGAGGAGAGGAAGGGTACTGGAGACCTCAGTGTTCTGTCCCCCACAAATGAGGAGGCAGTCAAAGAAGGCCTACCCTGAGAATGCCAAGTGACCCCCGGCTGAGACATAGGGCAATTTGCATACTAGCCTTTTGTTATATGGGATTACAGTAAAGTACCCAATACAAAAATGACCAGTCTGACTGGTTTTGATGTCAATGGTGTTAATCTACATTCACGTTGCTGTGCAGTCACTCTCCAGAACTTTGTCATCTTGGAAACCTGAAACTCTGTCCCCACTAAACAGTAACTCTCCCATTCCCCTCTCCCCACTGCCCCGGGCAAACACCATTCCACATTTTGTTTCTTTGAATACGATTACTATAGCTAGACACTTCCTATAAGTGGAGTAACACAGTATTGGTCTTTTTCTGACTGGCTTATTCACTCAGCGTAATACCTTAAGGTGCATCCATGGTGCAGCCTGTGTCCGAATGTCATTCTTTGTAAGGCTGAGTCATATTCCACTGGATGCATATAATTCCTTTTGTGTGTGCATTCACCCATCAGTGAGCACTGGGGCTGCTCCCACCTCTTGGCTATCGTATAATGCTGCTGTGGGCAAGAGGTTATACCCTCCGATGACCTGCTTTCAATCCTCTTGGCTGCATATCCAGAAATGACATGCTGCATCGTGTGACAATTCTATTTTTACTTTTTTGAGGAACTCCATACAAATGAATGCGCCATTTTACATTCCCACCAGGAGCAGCCAATGATCTCAATGTTTCCACATCCTCATCCACATTTTAAGTTTCTTGTGGTATTGACAGTTGCACTGTTTTACCTATCTGTTCCCTGGCACTAACTTCCTTTCAGGGAGAGAACCACGCCCTGGTTAGCTTTATGTTGCTGGTGTCTACGCATGTGACTAAAACATATCAAGTCTTCAAAAAAGCTCATCCATGTTGCTCATGACTCAACCTCAAAAGAGCCTTGGTGTTCTTCAGGAACAGGAGGAGGACAGGTGACTCTCTGCCTCCTTCCCTCCAGCCTGTCAAGGAGTAGAGGGATATGTAACACAATAAAAAAAAAATTCAAAAAAATAAAATAAAATAATAAAAAATAAAAAAGGAGTAGACGGGTTATGGCTGGAAGCTACAGATGATAGTACTTAAAAGAGGAGCAGGAAAGCCAGTCCCCAGGAGTCTTCAGGGCTAAGACAAAACCCATGGCTGATAAATTGCCCTGAGAATATTTTGGAAGGAAATCCAGCCTTCCCATAATGATCATTTCCTACCTTCCAGGAGTGTCCATCTCCACTCACCTGGACACACTGCAGGTACTTCTGCCTCTGGCCATGGGTACCATTTGATATTAGGAAGGGGGCGCATCTGTGTTTCTGGCACCCCAAGTCAGGACCAAACCAGAGAAAAACTATGTAATCCCTTTTAATTAGACTTTAGGACCCAGACTATATTGGAACATGGCCCACTGGCAAACTAGAGGATGCCGTGGACTTTGTGATAATTTTACGTCTGACACAAGCAAGATTCTTTCTGAATATAGACAATGGCACACAATCAAAGATTATATCCCAGGGGTCCTGATCTCTGCTCAGTGATGAAGTTCAGCCTTGCAAACTTCACCAGCAATGCAAGATGCGTTTTTCATGTTTCATTGTCCAACTGTTCATATATTCCTTTTCGGCAGCTCCGTTTTTCTAAGGAAGCCTAATTCCTGTTTTTATATTCCTTCTCTTGCTTACTACGATGGCACCAAAACTTCCTATCGCTCAACATCCCACACTTTCAAAGCCCTGGTCTTCCATTCAGTACGTTCTTTTGAAATAATTACAGGCCCCTTTTTATAATAAACTCTTCCCAACTTGTTACCAGTCTACGTTTTTATCTGCTTTCGGTCCTGCCGGTTAAAAGTTGTTTCAGCCATACTAATTATAAGGGGAAAGATAAGGTTGAATTGCTTTTCTTCACCAGTCAGAGCAGTTCAGAAAACGCACCGTGGCATCCGGCTTCCTTATTTGTGCAGGTAATGATGTATTCATCCTAGCGGCCTTCACAGATAATAAAAATTACATGCCTTTTGTCGATGTGCTATTTATCACTTCTTGATCAAGGAAAAACCATATTGAATCAGCTTCTAACTGCACTGTTTAATTTACACCCACATTTGATGTTGGCAAAAAGCCTGAGCTATTGTGTATTACTTTTTTTTTTTTTGCTAGACAGTCAAAGTATTCTGGGGAAAAAATTATTACTAAGAAATGTTTAAAGCAACTAACATATCCAATTGGTTGTGCAAGATCACCACCAGTGAAGTTGTAATGCCCATGTCAGTTCAGAGAGATGGAGAGGAAACCAAAGGACAAAGAAGATGCATGTTTTTATCCAACTTACACATCTATTTTGGACATGAAGAGATAGCTCTGACAGTAAATGACTGTTTGCACCAAGAGGGAGGGAGAAACTTCTATATTTTTAAGAAGTAAAGACTCCATCATTCGCTGATGACAGAAAGAGGCTAATGTTGTTATGCTGCTCCATTCATTTATTTCTTTATGCTTCTCCATCATTAAGACCAGAAGTGCTTGAAATTGCAAACTATGTTTACCAGATTCTGCTTCTTCTGCTGACAGTTCTTTCTAATTTTACGAAAGCCTATTTATTTTTGACTTTTTCCATAGGGTCACATTCCTGAAGGGAAAAGAAACCTTGACTTTAAACTTAATTTGCACATTTCAACTTCTAAGTATTCAATAGCATTTATGTGTATAAAACAATAGCTTCAATGCCGTGAATGACCGCAATGTAAAAACCAAAAGGATTTTCACTGTCAGAAGAGAGAAGATGAGAGAGGGAGAGAACTCGCTTTTATGTGCTTTGTTTTCTTTTGTTTTACTGGGAACCAGATTTCCTTTCATTTGAACCAATGAACGTTTTCAAAATACAGAGAGAAAACTGGCTTGCCTTTGCCTCTAACTCAAAGAAGTCAGAAGGTAAGTAATCCACATTTTTCTTCACTTTCTTCCTCTCCTAATCTTATCTGTGCAGACACACAGACTTTCATAGCATGTTGGTGGGACATTTACTGTAAGCCCACTGCAAAAATCAAAAGGCGGCTGAGTCTTCACTATAGGTTGGTCTGGTTATTGGTGTCCTTGGGTTAAAAAAATAATAATAACATAGAAGTAAAAAATGGTGCTAAAATTAATTTTGATTCCCAAAAATTCTTTTTAACAAGACACTCTAGCTCCATGATCTTTATTAAGTCTTTCAACTTTTCAGAGTTTCTGTGTCAATGTCAAAATTAATATAATACTGACCAAACCTATTCCTTGGGTTGCTTTGACGTAACTCACATTTACGTGGAAGTACAATGTAAAAATATAAGCATAATCTCTTCTGCCCTTGAAAATAATAAAAGGATCAGTAACAAAACATTATGCATATGCCACTCATACTAGCATGTGGACCAGACTCCCCTCTGAACTGATAATAGTAATAACTTGAAACAACACCCATGAGGAATGGAAATTGATAGACTAATTCATGTGCCAGTCCAGATACATGAACTTGGCTTGTGTTCTGGCCAAAGAATCCTTGGTAAGAGCGTGTGCTGGTCCCTGATCCTGGAGCCAGATGGCCTCTGCTGAAATGAGATGGAAGGGCCTCCTCAGGGCTGTACCAGGTGCCTTGTATCATTCATGCACTGCCCCGATGGCACCCATGTGACACTGATGTCATGCACCTCTTTCCTCCTTCGCCAGAGTTTTTGTTGATGCTCAAGTACAAGATGCCACTTGATTTGATCAATATTCTATCTCTGTGGAACACAACATTTGAGGGACATGATACTCCATGGAGTGAGACTTGACCAGTGGAATACCATTACTAGCAGGTAAATTCTGGTACCTTCCACTCTGAACGGGCTGTTGGGGAGGTAGTGCCTTCCTATGGCTTCTCTAGTATATTTTTAGTTTCTCCATCCCTGCTTCACTCCGATTAGTCACCCTTATCCTCAGCCCCCAGTTGAATTACCTAGTCAGTGGTCGGCAAACTCATTAGTCAACAGAGCCAAATATCAATAGTACAAAGATTGACATTTCTTTGGAGAGCCAAATTTTTTAAACTTAAACTTCTTCTAACACCATATCTTCAAAATAGACTCGCCCAGGCCGTGGTATTTTATGGAAAAGGAACATACAAGGAGCCAAAGAGCCACATGTGGCTCATGAGCCACAGTTTGCCGACCTAGCTCAAGCCTTCTTCTTCTTTAGCACATACTTTAATAAATTTTAAATAGATTAATGAATAAATTAACAGTGAAGTCTAGATTTTCAAATCCCATCCTATTCCAAAGATTTTTTTTTATTTCTAGGTCTAATTTGATGCCCTGAAATAATTTTTGCTTCAATACCAAGGATGTAAAATGGAAGTTCTCTATCTCTCAAAATTTACCTTAGTCTTCTCAAGTTTCCCACAATATGTAATAAATCACGTTTTTCCAACTCATGGAGACTCCATTTCAGAAGAAGGGACAGCCATTTAACTAATATGTGAAACACATCTATATCAGGAAAGTATGTCCAATGGTTATATGTGCATTGGAGAAGAAGTAACAAAGCCGGAGAAGTTTGTGTGAGTGTGTGTGTGTGTGTGTGTGTGTGTGTGTGTGTGGAGAGAGAGAGACAGAGAGAGAGAGAGAGGAGAGAGAGAGGAGAGAGAGAGAATGTGCATATTAATTTTCACAGGTGAACATGGATGGTAGCATTGGAGGGAGTGAGCGAGGCATCACTTTGGAGAAGAGAGAGTTCCAGGCACAGGGAACAGCTAAAGAAAAGCCTCTGAGCAGAAGCGAGCTGGAATGTTTGGGGAGCAGGGGAGAATCCTGTTTGGCTGGATCAGACGAGGGGTAAGCGAGTACAACAGGATGAGATCAGATAACTAGCAAGCAGCCTGCCGTGCTGATGGAGAGCCACATAAAAACGTGGACGTGGCCAGTGGAAGATGTGTGTCCACTGGGTGACTTGGAGCAGAGACAACGTGGTCTTAGCAGTGGTTTTCAGCCATCTCTCTGAGTTGTGTGGTGATGAAAATAACAAACGCATAAAGATAAGTAATAACTTTCTTTCTCCAACCCGTTCTATCTAATCTCACACGAAGCCAGTGGATGGAGTTTAGACTAATATAAAAATAATACATTTTCAACTACAGGAGTGAATTACACTTTGAAAGCTACTAAAACAACAACAATAATTGCATTCCTCAGATTACATTCATAACGAAGTGTAGCCCCTCACAGTTGCCTCAAACACTATTTCCTAGGGAACCAGGGCAGAGACACTATCCACCTAGGAATAATAAAAAAAAGATTAACCATTCATTAAGGGCCTGCATTGAAGATAGAAATCATAATTTATAGTTAAGTCAGTAAGGAGAGTGATATGATTACTTCTCCAGCATCCTAGGAATAAAAGTAGAGAAAACAAGGAATGAGTTTCATTTACTCATTAAAAAAAAAAATTTAGTTTCTCCTAAGTGTCAATTACTAATCTAGTCGTGAGGGATTCTAGACATAAAAAAATAACCATCCATGGTCTTCTACTGAGTTCTTTAGCAATTAACACGATCCGGTAGGATTTTCGGTCAAGATCATTCATGATGTCGGTGCAATAGCACTTGTGAAGAATTAGGAGGAAAATAAATAATACACTGAAAGACAAGGAGGAGTAAGAACACGGAAGGTCCAGCTGAGATCAGAGAACAAGTCAGTAAGGAGGGGGATCCAGGCAATAAAAGTCAGCGGGAAACATGTCAGAACACATTTCAGACACCAAGCTATGAAGGGAGTGAACCAGGCACCACCTGTGTCCAGTGTTCAAGCAGAGGATTTCAAAGAATCATGAGACAGATGCTGTGCGTGACTCTTCAGGGTGAAATGGAACGTCCTCGGAACGTGTAAGAGGCCACATCCCACCTTAGTCTTCACTCTTCCATAAAGTTGGCTGAGACAGGAACAACCTACAACCTGAAGGAAAAGTGCTAAACCCCCCCCAATGGTTCCGTTATCATCACCTGTCTCAGCCAAGTCATGGATGCAATATGACTTCCCAGGTCTTTGCTTGGTATAAAGATCTTCACCATCACCATGCTGGTAAGCCAGTTCCCATGGTGAGAAGTGATATAAATAAGAAAAGTAGCAGGTTGAGGGGGGAGAGGGGAGTGAAAGAATAAGTGATTAGGAAACAGAACAGAATGTTTATACCTGTATAATCAGTGAGATAAACAGGATGGGAAGGCGGAGGAGAGTGGGAGGATTCAGCAGCAAGCAGCAAGCAGAACGCGGTGTTCTGGGCAGAATGAGAAATGTAGATGAGATCCACCGAAGGGAAGACGGGAGGTGAGCCTTCCCATCGTGACTAAATTACCCTAGGAACGCGGTCCCATGCAGGGGGTAAGGTTATTGCTTTCTTTAATTATGTCACTGCCTTCTGTAAGCAATGCCACAGCCCTCACACTGAGAGATATGTGACCTTATTAGAAGACCCAAGGGTATTCGTAATAAACCATGTGGTGGCTTCTCACGTGACTTCACAGCATTGCCTCTGCCTCACATGAGTGTGGAAGCCTGAAAATGGCCTTCCTAAATGTTGGAGGAAAATATGATCATTGGAATCTGTTTGATGGGGCTTTGATTCTCAAAAAGCTGACAATGCACCTGAAAGTTCGAATGCTTAGCCCTGCCCGTCACTGTCCCAGCACCTCATAAAGATTCCAAGTATTTAGCCAAAACCGGTTTGGCTCAGTGGATAGAGCGTCAGCCTGCGGAGTGAAAGGTTCCAGGTTCGATTCCGGTCAAGGGCACAGACCTGCAGGCACATCCCCAGTAGAAGATGTGCAAGAGGTAGCTGATAGATGTTTCTCTCTCATTGATGTTTCTAACTCTCTCCCTTCCTTTCTGTAAAAAAAATCAATAAAATATATATTTTTTTAAAAAAGATTCCAAGCATTTAATTCCCTGGATTAAATACCATCCTGCTTAAAAAACCTAGAGTGATTTCTGTTTTTCAGACAGAACTCTAACCGATACACTTTTTTTCCCTCTTTATACCAGAAAACTGGTCATTTTTAGTCCAATAGTATGTTTTTAAGACTTTATTTTTTATAAGCTAGAGTTATTTTTTTACTCCTTCCAATGAAAGTGCCTGAGATTAAATGTTAAATATTTCTGAAATACTACACAAATATTATTAGAACTTGCTGATATGCTATTCTTGCTATCATTAAATCAAGTGAATTATTAATATACTTGTTTTCTTGGGGTAAATCAAACTTTACAAGTTTTGGACCTGAATTGCTTGCTCATTGTGGAACTTAACAGAAGCCATAAAGTTCCAGAACTGGTTCTTTTGTGAGCGGTGAGGAGAAAGAAGTTAAAGAGAGTTCTAGCATCAAAGAAACACTTCTTCATCTCTGTCTAGGAAGAGCTGTTGGATCCAGGTGAGAATTGCTCAGTCACTTGATCGAGGCTAGAGTGAATTTTCTTAATTCATGTTATAATGTTATAATCTTTGTCGTTTTAGGCAGACGTTTAACTCATGTCCATTACCTAAGCCGAAAATGGCCAAATTATCCTTTAAGCATGTCTATGTGTTTCTCACCTTTCCATTAGAAAATGTGTAGCTTAATGACCATTTCTGATATTTAAGACAAAAGAGCAGCGGTTTATTATTTCATAAGCACCTTGGAAGCTACAGACCGAATAAATCCCTCTACCCCATTCCAACAAGTGCAGAACATTCCACACAGAGAGAGACATGACCCAGATACTCAAAGATCCAAAGGCTGGGTCTTCGGCCTCTGGAACAGCTGCTGCCAACACAGACCTGGGTGAAGGGAGAGTGTTTGGCTAAGAAAAATCCTGAGCTGACTCCTTACTGCATCCTCCTGCCTGCCTGAGTGTCAGACCTAGCAATAATAATCATTCAGCTTTTCGGTAACATAGCAAGGACCACGTAAAGAACAACCCTGGCACACAGGAATGAGGGAGAGACTGGGATATCCTGTACAGTGGTACCTCGTGATACGAGTGCCCTAACATACGAGATTTTTGAGATACAAGCCGTCTAGTAAGCGATTTTTGCTTTGAAATATGAGCAACAGTTGAGATAGGAGTAATCGCGCGGATCGACCGGCTGCACACGACCTACCAGTTTACAGAGACTCAAGCATCTCATAGTTTCCCACGCTCAAGGTTACGGAACGAATTAAACTCGTATCTCGAGGTACCACTGTATTTCATTTCTGAAGTTGAATCCATAGGATGGTGAAAGGGATGCTGACCTGCAGTGGATGCAACAGCCTGGAGCCGGTCACAGCTGGCTCTCTGAAAATGTCCGGAGTTCCACACGGAGAACATGAATGGATGACGCCGGGGGACCAGTTTTGTGTGCAATATCATCATTCGTAAAACTCTAAAAGTTATCCTGAGCTCAATGCCGAAAGAAGGGAAGGAGGGTAATCACACCAGCACATGATGGGAACATTCCGAACATCTGTGTGAGGTCACGTTTTCCACTTCCAAGAACAGTCACCGGGAAGGTGGCATCATTGCGAATCTACTAGAATCCATGCGGCAACTTCAGAACCTATGCTGGGCGGCCAGATCGTTTCCAGAGGGAGATTTCTTTTCCTGATAACTGTTATTGAGTTTGGGGGTGACTACAGAGTCTAGTGACCAAAAATTTAGGGCAAGCTTAAGGCAGGATCCTTTCTATTGTATTTACTCCATTATCAACCAAACTATGTATTCTTTTTTTTTTTTTTTTAGTATATTTTTTATTGATTTTTTTACAGAGAGGAAGGGAGAGAGATAGAAAGTCAGAAACATTGATGAGAGAGAGTCATCGATCAGCCACCTCCTGCACACCCCACTGTGGAGATATGCCAGCAAGCAAGGTACATGCCCCCAACCGGAATCGAACCTGGGACCTTTCAGTCTGCAATCTGACGCTCTATCCACTGAGCCAAACCGGTCTCGGCAAAACTATATATTCTTCACAAAGATGGCACTAAAAGAGAAAGTTAACAACTACTGGTCGATGCTCACTAGCATGGCTAATCTGTGAAAGAATAAAAATATTCAACAGAGAAAGAATAAAAGAGCTAACCCCAAAAGCAAACAACTTTCCATTTATGAGATCCCTTTTTACATAGAAGCCATATGTAAATAATATCTCACCTGCTCTCATTATATAATTTCTGTTCCAAAGTTAACACGGCTCAGGTGCTATGCTACCAAGCTCAGCCCATGTGCATGAGCTCGTTCATGAGCACAGACCCAGCATCTGGAACCGAGCGAGTTCTCAAAACTGACCACACAGGGTGGGGCAAAAGTAGGTTTACAGTTGTGAGCCCACAAAACACAGTTTATCCTTGTGTGCTTATTTGTAAACTGTTGTATTATTTTCCATATGAACAACTGTAAAAGTATTTTTTCCCCATCTTATATTCCTGCCTTTTCTAAAAGATTGAGTAGGATAGAGAAAACAGAAGCTAGAGAGAGTTTTTTAGGTTCTTAGTGAGTTCAACCACTTGCAAGGTATTTGTTCTCATAAATAATTAAATACATTCATCGAGTGGCTATTAACGTGAAGACAGAAGGAATTTCAGGAAACCTACTATCAAAGGATATGGAGATTTTCTTCCCTCAACTCTGTTTAAATATGAAGTCCCCTATCCAATAAGCCATAAAAATATATATGTCCATAGACTCATCCTACTATATACAGTGGTACCTCGAGATACGAGTTTAATTCGTTCTGTAACCTTGAGGCGTGGGAAACTATGAGACACTCGAGTCGCGGTAAACTGGTGGGTTGTGTGCAGCTGGCCAATAGGTGTGATTACTCGTATCTCAACTGTTGCTCGTATTTCAAAGCAAAAATCGCTTGCTCGACGGCTCGTATCTCAAAAATCTCATATGTTAGGGCACTCGTATCTCGAGGTACCACTGTGTATGTGTATGTATATGTGTGTGTGTGTGTATATATATATATATATATATATACACATATATACATATATATATATACATACATATATATATATATACACACACACACATATACATATACATATATACATATATACATATATACATATATATATACATATATATATATGTATATATATATACATATATATATGTATATATATGTATATATATATATATATAAAGAGCTAGGTGGCATCACGACCGAACGGGAAACCGGTCACCATGTAGTTCATGGAGTACTTCTCGGTCCCCCTTTTGCCCCAGCCCCCAAGCCTCTCACCATGAGGGGGGATGGCGGCAGGGCAGGACTGAGGAAGTTGAGCAGGGGTGGCGGCTACTTCGAGGGGTGGCCGTGAGCTTAGTGGAGCAGTCACCAGACCACAGTGGGTTTTGTGAAGTAGTCGTGGTGCAGGGGAGTTTCACGGATGTCCAGCTACAAGCTTCGCGGGAGGCAGCAAGCTTTGAAGAGCAGTCAAGGGGCAGGGGGGGGAGGGGAGCCTCACAGAGCAGTCGAGGGGCCACGCAGAACATCTGGGGGTGGGGAGCTTCACATAGCATCAGGGTTGGCAGAGGCCATGCAACAGAGGCCAGGCTAGGCCTAGTGACCTTAACGGTGCATGATTTCATGTGCACTGGCCTCTAGCATATTTACATTTAATTTAGCTATCTATTTTTAACATGGGGGTTTTATCTTTGATTAAAATTTATATAAAGCTAGGACAATATCTATTTCATTAAAGTTGGACCCTAGCCAACCAGCACTTCATAAAGCTGGGCATTCAGAAAACATATCTGACTGTGACTAAAATTATTAATTTGTGAGACTTAAAAGATCAGACTTATTAGTCCTCCTTATGCTCAGCCTTCAGTTGAATTACCTAGCTCAAGTCTGCCTGCTCCTTAGCACCTATTTCAATAAATGTTAAATAAGTGAATAGATGAATAAACAGTTCAGTCTATATTTCCAAATCTCATGCTACCCAAGCAATTTTTCTCAGAGACTATTGATACCCATGTCTAATCTGGTGTCCTGAAATAATTTTTGCTCCAAAACCAAGGATGGGAAACAGAAGTGTCCTATCTCTCAGAAGTTACCTTAGACTTCTCCGAGGTACATCTTGTACTTTACGCGCCTAAGCTCAGACCATCTCAAGTCATCACAGAACACTCAGGCCTATTTTAATCTAATTAGCTGATAATCAATCATAACCCATAATGAGACTTTTATTTTTCACAACTTCTAGATGTGAAATATAAAATTTTTATGGTCCTACTACATGAAATTGGACTAATGCAATTTGTTCAATTAGTTCAACTAGCCTTTACATCAGAAGGACTGACAATAAAGTGTCAGTCCTTTTTCGATTCTGGATTTAGCTGCCAGATCTGCTTAGCTTTCTGTATCTAGCACTTTTCTTACAGGGTGCTATTTCATTTTTATTAGGTTCTTGCATTCCAGTGGACTATGTTATTTTACAATATAAAATAGTTGCTACTCTCTGAAAGATACAGATAAGAATCCTATCTAATAAAGAGGGGATATGCTAATTGACTGACATGCCCTCACAAAGATGGCAGAGCCCACAGCCAATAAGGAGGGAATATGCTGACTGCCATGCCCTCAAAGACAGTGGTGCCCACAGCAACAAGATGGCGGCCCCTAGTCCCCTCAGCCCCGTTGGGGAAGCAGGTGTGCAGCATGGCCGGGCTCACTCCCAGGCAGGTCTGGCTGCTCTGTGCTCCTGCCTCTGGAGTCCCCCAGTCCCATCAGCCCCCCAGCCACCCAGGGCTGCCCAAGGATCAGGTATCCAGGACCAGTCGAGGCTTGCGCTACCAGCAGTGGCAGCAGCAGGGTTGTGATGGGGGCGGCACCTTTCCCTGATTGCCGGGTGCCTCCTTCCCCTAAGGGCTCCCAGACTGTGAAAGGGGGCAGGCTGGGCTGAGGTACCCCTTCCAGTGAAAGAATTTTCATGCACCAGGCCCCTAGTAGATATATAATTAACTTCTTTACACCAGAAAGACACAAGTAGGCCATCTTTCTAAGGTGACAGAGCAAGTGAAGGATTTCAAAGATGAATAGGGAAAGCCAAAGTTAGCTAATAAATAATATTCATTCATTAGCAAATGCTATTTACAAGTCATTCAAAACATCTCTCTTGCTAAATAAGTCCGGAGATATGTTTTTCTCTGAAACCCGTCTAAGACAAGGTGATGAAGTCCAGATAAAAGAGCTGCACCAAATCACCGTGATGCACCGCACACCTTCAGAAAGCTGAGAATGAGAAAGGTAGAGAGAATTAATACCTGATTTACATATCCTGCTAACAAAGTGACAAGGTCTTATGGAACAAACACACAGCTGCAAATTATGTAATTATGTATCTGTATGCAAATGTGAAGACATCTCGGCAATGCTGGAACATTATTTGCAATGCTAATTAAATGGCTTTTATTGCCGCTGCATAATTTCTACGTGTGATTCGGTTCCAGATGTCATTGTAGCTTGTGAAACCTATATTGTCAGGTTAGCTGAGGTAGCACACATTAACACCTCTCATAAAACTCTATTTATAATTAAATTATTTGCAGTGGCTTCGTAATTTTTCATCCTCCTCTGCCCAACTCAGTTACTCATACAGCGTGCAGACAGTTGTAACTGGAAGCATGAGCCAAAGGAAATTTCTCTGTATCTACATTCCCATGCAACTGGGCAATTTATTTAATCTCACCCACATAAACCAAGCTCACGAGTCTGAAGTAATGGCAAAGTTCAGGTAACAGACTGAAGCCAGTATGGATTGTTGGCAGGTCCTATGAGGTTTTATTTTAGCTTTTACAACTACTAGAAGTCTCTTTGCTAAGGTCTAATATCAGTATTTTAATAGTCTGAAGAACTATTATATATTTGTAATTATATAAAACATTTTGAAAGTCATATGGAAGGGAATTGAAATCATACTTTTAATTCATAAGTAAGAAGGAAATTATAATAAGTAAAAAAAATGTATACTGAGCACCTACTATATGCACAGCATTATAGGAGCTCCAATGAATCATAATACTTGGACTTTCAAATAGCTCATAAATAGTTGGGGAGATGAGACAGAAAAAGATTAGCAATATAATACAAGAATATGAGACCTGATGGTTCACCTGGAACTAAAACACATCATTGAAAATCAGAGATAATCATAACTGTCTTAATCTCCTAATTTATTTGGGGAGACCTTTACTGTTCAGAAACTTTCATCAGATAATGTCAGAAACATAAACTGGTATTTTTACTGATTTTTTTCTCTTTCTTCTAAGACGACGCAAAGAAATTACATAATCAGCCTTTGATGTTTTCAGGGTTGACTTTGAGATGATGACATAAAGAACATACATTAGAAACTGTTGTAAGCACAACTACCCTACCTAACAAGGTGCCGAGAGGGGATCTTCCTGGTTCCTAAGGCCCCAAAAGTAAACCAAGGCACTAATGAACCCCTACTCTAAAGAGGAGTGCCTGATAGTGCTGGTGCCTCCTGGCAGGGCTTACAAGGAAGCAGCAGAACTGGAGGTCCTACCTGTGACTGTCACCATGCCACACTTGATTCCGGTCAAGGGCATGTATGTTGGTTGCAGGCTACAAAAGATGACCAACAGGGGTGACTTTATGTACTGCTCTCCTTGGGAGAGCCACAGCCTAATTCTTAGTTTGGAGGAGGGAGCGGCTAGAATGGAATATGAGTGTCACTCTTAGCCTTGATACCTGCACAGCTGGAGAAGCTGCAGGGACATCAAAGCTCCAGTTGCAATAGAGATGATTTAACTCATGTATGAGTGTGAGCTTCATGCTCTAAATCAGCAGTTCTCAACCTGTGGGTTGCGATGAGCCTAAGACCATTGGAAAACACAGATATTTACATTTCGATTCATAACAGTAGCAAAATTACAGTTATGAAATAGCAACAAAAATAATTTTATGGTTGGGGCTCACCACAACATAAGGAACTGTATTAAAGGGTCGTGGCATTAGGAAGGTTGAGAACCACTGCTCTAAATGGACATCAATTAAGTTTTAATTTCAATGAGCAAAAGTAATCATACACTTGATTATGTTGTATGGGGGGGGGCTGAATATTAAATATGGGTTGTTGGAAAATATTAACTGAAAACCAATCACTTTATTTTATAATTCAACTAGAGCCCTGGTGCATGAATTCATGCACAGGTGGGGTCCCTTGGCCTGGCCGGCGATTAGGGCCATCAGGGCCAGCAGGCTCGGGGGAGGGACTGCTGGAGGTTGGCTGGCCGTGGCAGGTTGGCCGTGGGAGCAAACTACCAGGAGGCAGGTCCTGCATTGAAAGTCTGCCCCCTGGTGGTCAGTGCATGTTATAGCAACCAGTCAACCAGTCATCAGTTGACCTGTCATAACAGTCGCTTAGGCTTTTATAAATATATATATATGAGAATCAAGAACACTGAACCTCCTAGTTTTATACCTTTTATTATCTTTTAAACTTACTTCATTGCTACCTTTCAAATGGTCTATATTCATGCAGAGCAGCAATGCCCCAAGATTAGAAAGCATGTGAAAGCTTTGCAAACCAAAAGGTCAGTATAGTTGTTTCTGTATATATATAATTGATTTTTTTACAGAGAGAATGGAAGAGGGATAGAGAGTTAGAAACATCAATCAGCTGCCTCCTACATGCCCCCTACTGGGGATGTGCTAGCCACCAAAGTACATGTCCTTGACCAGAATCAAACCTGGGACCCTTCAGGCTGCAGGCCAATGCTCTATCCACTGAGCCAAACCGATTTCAGCTCAGTATAGATACCAACAAACTGACTCATTAAAACTTTGGTTTGATCTGGCACTGATGCTGATGGTCTATGTGCAGATGGAGATGTCTATACAGGACACAGTCATGCTTTCCTCTGACCACTGTTCCCCCTCAGCTCCACCATGTCTCCGTGAGGAGAGGACAGTCTAGTTTTCCTCTGGCCCCAGCAGTGAGTGGCTTGTGTCCCCAAGTCCTTGTCCCTGGATTTGCGAGCTTACTGCGAGGCCGCAGGAGAGAAACATACCATTCGGTGGTTTTAATATAGTCAGCGAGTTGTCCAAGTGCAGTCACCACAATCATTTGGGAACATTTTTATAACCCCCTGAAAGAAAGCCATCCCCATCAGCAGTCACTATTTCCCCATCTTCCTCCTGGGGCACCAGGCAACCATGAATCTACTTCCTGTTTCTCTGAATTCGCCCATTCTGGGCATTATATATACAGTGGTACCTCGAGCTACGAGTGCCCTAACATACAAGATTTTTGAGATACAAGCCGTTGAGCGAGCGATTTTTGCTTTGAAATACGAGCAACACTTGAGATAGGAGTCATCGTGAGGATCGGCTGGCTGCACACAACCCACCAGTTTACCGAGACTCGAGTGTCTCATAGTTTCCCACGCCTCAAGGTTACGGAATGAATTAAATTCATATCTCGAGGTACCACTGTAAATGCAATCGTAGAATATGTAGACGTTTGTGTCTAGTTTCTTTCCTTTAGTATAATGTTTTCAGGGTTTATATTATAGCACATATCAATGGATTATTCTTTTATATTGACAAATAATATTTCATTGCATAGATATATCACTTTTTTATCCACTCATCTGTTAATAGATATTTGAGTTATTTCCACTTTCTAACTACGATGAATAATGATTCTATGACTAGTCAAGTGTAAGTTGTTGTGTGCATATATGCTTTAGCTACTCTGGGGTACATACCTAGAAAAAGAATTGTTGGATCACATGATAACTATGCTTAACACTTGAGAAACTGTTCAACTGCTTTTCCAAATAGCTATAGGTAAAAAGTAAGTATCTGATTGTAATTTTAGTTTGCATTTCACTAATGGCTAATCATATTGAGAATCTTTTTATGTGCTTACTTGTGGCTTCTGTTCTTTCGTATGAAAACTTTTATTAAATATTTGCTCATTTTAATTGAATTATTTGCTCGATTACTAAATTACAAAGTGCCAAATCAATGTCCAATTTATGTAACCTTTTACTTCTTGCTTGTGCTACTACCTAACTCAAAATAAAAAAAGAGAAAAAAAAAGTACTCCCTTTTTTTCCTAAGAGCTTCATAGATTTAGCTCTTAAATTTAAGTCTCCGATTTTCTTTCCTTTTTATCTAGTGCAGTGGTTCTCAACCTTCCTAAGGCCATGACCCTTGCATACAGTTCCTCATGGGGTGGTGACCCCCACCATGAAATTTTGCTACTGTGATGCATCTTGATGTAAATATCTGCATTTTCCGATGGTCTTAGGCGACCCCTGTGAAAGGATCATTAAACCCCCAAAGGGGTCGCGACCCACAGGTTGAGAACCCCTGGTCTAGTGTGAGGGAAGGGTTCAGTTTTACTTGTTCACATATGAATCACTAGTTGCTCCAGCACCATTTGTTAAAATGATTACTCTTTTCCAAATTTCTTAAAACCTCATCAAAAGTCAATTCACCACTAATGTAAAGAATTGTTGCTGTAGTTTCTATTCTATTCTATTCGATTCGATTCTACTCTATTCTATTCTACTATTTCTTTAGGCTAGTACCATGTTATATATTTTTTTCTTTATAAAGTCTGTTTTGGCTTTCTGGCAGGGGATCTTGATATTGAGAGAGGTTATACATGTGTGGGACAGGCAGCATATGGGAAATCTCTGCATCTTTCTCTCAATTTTACTGTGAACCTAAAGCTTCTCTTAAAAAATTAAATATTTTAAAACACAACAAAACAAAGAAAAGAAAAGTAAACCAGCGTAGAATTCCCGGGATACTAGTAAATTGCCTTGGGTCACAGTGTAAAATTTATTTTGTATGCTGCTAGATTTGTTTTGCCACTACTTTGCTGAAGCTTTTGCACCTTAATTCAAAAAGTCTATGGCTTTCTTTTTTCGTGATAGGTGCCTCAATTTAGTATCAGGATAATCCTTGTCTAATAAAATGAGATGGGAAGTTTCCATCTTCTTCTTTTTTGAGGAAGAGTTTATAAAGGTTTGATTAGTGGTTCTTTTCACTGTTTCCTAAAATTCATCGAAGCCAGCTGGACCTGTGCTTTTCTTCTTGACAAGTTATTTAAGAAAATCACTTTATGTATTATGTATCTATTTAGGTTTTCTCATTTTCTTGAGTTAATTTCAGTAGTTTAAGTCTTTCTAGAATGTTATTTTTTTCTAAGTTACATAATATGTTGGCATAAAGTTGCTCACAGTACGCCCTTATAAACATTGGCATTTCTGTTAAGTTGGTAATGATATTCCCACTTATACTCCTGATGTTATTAAGTTTTTGTTGTTGTTGTTGTTGTTGTTCAGTATTTCTTTGTGCAAATTCAAGTTAGCATCTAGTATTCTTTCAGTTCAGTCTGAAATAATCCCTGCTTTATATCTTTCAGACAGGTCTGCTATCAATGAATTCTCAGATTTTGTTTATCTGGGAAAGTCTTCAATTCTCCTTCACTTTTTAACAATTGTCTGCTGCATATAGAAGTATTGATGGGCAATTGTCTTTCTTTCAGCATTTTGAGTATGCCATCCTATTCTTGTCTATTCTTCATGGTTTCTGATGAGAAATCTGGCATTACACTTATTAAAGATTGCACACAATGAATCACTCTCTTCTTGATGTTTTTACTTTTATTTTCTTTATCTTTGGCTTTCCAGAGTTCAACTACAATATGTTTATGCATGGAATTCCTGGGTTTATTCTACTCACAGTCCATAAGCTGTTTGAATATACAGATTACCTTGTTTATTACATTTAGCAAGTTTTTGGTTTTTAACACCTCAGCTATTGTTTCTGTCCCCTTTCCTTCTTCTTCTTCCTCCTCATCCATTATGCCTACATTAGTATGCTTAACGAAGTCCCACAGGTCTCTGAAGTTCTGTTCGTTTTTCTCTATTCTTTTTTGTTTCTTTCTGTTCCTCAGACCAAATATTTTCAATGAAGCTATGTTCCAATTCTTTCTTCTGCTATTGCTTATCAGCAGTTAAGCAACTCTAATGAATTTTTCATTTCAATCATGGTGCTTTTCAACTCCATAATTTCTATCTTTTCCATAATTTCTATCTCTTTATTAATATTATTTTCTACTTGAGACATAGTTATCATAGTTAATCCTTTAGACAGGGTTTCCTTTAATTTTTAAAACATACTTCTAATAGCTACATAAAGTCTTCCTGTGAGTCCAATATTATGCCTTTTCAGAGACAGTTTCCATTGATTTTTTTCCCCCTGTGTATGGCCTTACTTTCTTTTTTTATGGCTTGTAATTATCTTGTTGTTGTTTGAAACTGGATATTTTAGCAAATATAATGTGACAGATATAGACATCAGATATCCCTGCCCAGGTGTGTGGCTGCTGCTGTTTTATTGTTCTTATGGTCGTTGCTGTTTGTCCAGTGACTTTCCAGGGCTAATTCTGCTAGCCCTGTTAGCTCTCCTGGATGAGCTAATGATTTTGAAGAGATTTTCTTGAACCAGTAAGTCTCCCAGACCTTTCAGAAGTCTCTGTGTGGATGCTGGGACGTGCATTCAACATTCAGGCAATTATAGCTCTCCCTCAGTGTATACGTTCTGCTTGTACAAAGCCCCAAGGTCAGCCAGAGGCAAAAGATGTGGCCCTCTCTGTCATGCACACTGCTCTGTCCCTGTCCCTGGCCTTCTCAATTCCAGAGCTTTCCAAAGGTCCCTGTGGGCATCTCAATACTGAGCTAGATTTATAAAGATTTGGACCAGGCCCTGGTTTGTGCCAAACGCCATCACAGACTCTGCAGCTGCAAGTGAAGCAATTTTGCTGATTGTTTTTAACAAGCGCCTCGTGGGTAAGTCTTTTCCCACAGAGGGAACCCGGAGTCAGGTCAAATAACGGGGGCAGCCTACAAATGGAGTTTTTCAGGGAGATGCTAGACAGGTTAAACAGTGGCAGTCCTGTGGGAGTGGGGCTTTTTGGGGGGACTCTAACCCAGTGTGACCCTCCCACATGCAGCCAGGCCAGGGTGACTACAGAGCTGGGAGAAGAAGGTAAGAACAGAATACAATGCCACCAAACTTGCTCTTCTCATGAAGCTTCTACAGTGTTCCTCTGAGTAAACACACTTCTCTTGTCGCAAGCCTTGGGCTGATTTCCGGGTTCCTGAAAAAGTTGATGTTGGCTATTTTTGCCACCGTTTTCATGGCTTTTATATTAAAATGAAAACTAAGAGATGGTAACTTGAGGTCTTCAGTCCACTATGTTGAAGGTTCTGCAACAGTTAATACAGGATTCATTGGGGGCATAAACATTTAAATGGTTTTTCTGTAGATTTCTCAGCTCACCAACTGTGACACCATGATTTTGCACATAAATTGCTTCCAAATAGAATCTTCTGAGAGATTAAAAAAAAAATAAAGTTTGTAATTTATTAAGCTACTATAAGAAAAATGAGATCTAGTTTTGGGAAATTTATCATTTTTGATTAAAAATTACATGATTATATATAATTTTTATTAATTGCAAGGAATTTGAATGATTATTCATAAATATTGGCTGAATGCTTTAGTAAGACTATTTTATCATATGATAAGTAAAAGACAATGAATTCGTTTATGATTTTATAACTAATAACCAACATATTAAGTAAGATTTTTTGTCTACATTGGACACATTCTCCATTAGTAATTCTGATGTACTGGGCCTTAAACTTTTTTTTTAACATATATTTTATTGATTTTTTACAGAGAGGAAGGGAGAGGGATAGAGAGCTAGAAACATTGATGAGAGGAGAGACATCAATCAGCTGCCTCCTGCATGCCCCACACTGGAGATGAGCCCGCAACCAAGGTACATGCCCTCGACTGGAATCGAACTTGGGACCTTTCAGTCCGCAGGTCGACGCTCTAGCCACTGAGCCAAACCGGTTTCAGCCAGCCTTCACCTTTGTTGCCTACATCTATAATAAATTCCTGAAATGTCAGCTAGGATTTTTAGATGTTTCCATAAACCACATGGAAGTGGGCAGTTTCTTCTCTTCCCTTTACTATATTTTTTGATTTGCACGGCTTAGCTCTGAGGTGGTAAAGACAAAAAATGAGGTACTTAAAGAAGAAAGAAATGAGTGATAAAGATATTGGAGGATTATAACAATTGATTTATATACCAATTTAAAATAGATGAAGGACTATCTGGGAAACTGTCTTTACTCTTTCTGGTTTTCAGTATGTTGCACAAGTAGCAGATAATTTCTTAATGTAGGAAATCAATCCTGGCTAAGGGCAAAGTAATGCTGATCTGGGTATACTGCCTCTGCCAAAGGCGTTAAGGTATGACTGTGCAAGAACATCATTGTGGTGTTCTGTGATGCTTTGCTCAAAAGATTAAGTTTTCTGCCGAAACCGGTTTGGCTCAGTGGATAGAGCATCAGCCTGGGGACTGGAGAGTCCCAGGTTCGATTTCGGTCAAGGGCATGTACCTTGATTGCGGGCAAATCCCTAGTAGGGGGTGTGCAGGAGGCAGTTGATTGATGTTTCTAACTCTCTATCCTTCTCCCTTCCTCTCTGTAAAAAAATCAATAAAATATATTTTTTTAAAAAGATTAAGTTTTCTCCTGAGCATATTAAATGAAACTTTAATAATTCCATATAATCTCATTGATGATTTCACTGAAATTTTTCTTAATTCCATAGATGCTTAACCCCTTATGAAGTAAAATTCAATTTGATTTTAACCTTAAAGTAGTCGCAACTCTTTTAAAACTTAAATGCCAATATGTCTCAAATATGGCTTTCTGTAATCAATAGGGATATGGGAGGGGATCATTTATTTAGATCCCGACTTAAATGCTCAAGGCACAAGCTTGTCTCTAGCCACACGAACCATAAAAGGCCCAGAAGCTATATGCTAGAGGCCCATTGAAGTGCCAGGTTATCCAAGCCTCCCGTTCCAATCTCCTTTCTGCTCATTACTGTTTTCTATATTACTGTTTTTGTAACTGTTATCTAATCTGCTGAGTCCTTGCAGAGTGATGATTCCTTTGGATGATGTACCTATTATGATTCTTTATTTCTCTAAGACTTCCTTTTAGAGTACCTAATGGCTCCTCTGTTGGTGGTTCTGGTCTAGGAGGGGTATCACTTATCACTCCAACAGTGGTTCTCAACCTTCCTAAGGCCGCAACCCTTGTATACAGTTCCTCATGTGGTGGTGAGCCCCAACCATGAAATGTTGCTACTGTTATGCATCGTCATGTAAATATCTGCATTTTCCGATGGTCTTAGGCGACCCCTGGGAAAAGGTCGTTTGACCCCCAAAGGGGTCGCGACCCACAGATTGAGAACTGCTGCACTCCAACCTTTGCCACATACTGTTGCCAGAGTCACCGTTTCACGGTGATGTTTAATCTGCTACACATCTCCTCAGAAATCTCCAATAACTCCCCATTTATTGCTGTATCAATGCAGACCCTCCATGACTTTGAACTAGTTCAGATTCCTGGTTGAACTCTAGTAATCCAAACTAATTGCTTCCACTTCATAGCTCATGTCACTCAAAGCAGATAAACCGGCCTTCCAGTAGCCTTCCACCCCTCACCCCAGACTCACCTTAATGCTATTCTTAGTTATGGTCCAAACTAGATTCCTCCTCATCACTCTGTAAGTTCTGTTTTGATGTCATTGCTGGTATGGATATAGTTTTAGGATTTTATCTACTCATGATGGATATATATATACGACTTATTGTCCAAACCAGGGCACTTTTGAAAGTGAAGAAAGTGCTATTCATTGCTTCTTTGCCTCTGCATCTGCTTCCCTCCCACCCCCTGATTCTTGTCTTTAAAAACCTCTTGCCTCTGCAGGCTAGAAATAAACCCACAAGAGCAAAAGAAAAATGATTGAGTCCCAATTTCAATGTCCGCTAGCTTTGAGTCCCAGTTTCAATGTCAAACAGTTCCTTATGTGCACATGTCATCAATGGTATCTATGCATGTGTATGTAGGCATAGCCAGTGGATACAGGGCAATGGAATGGGGGGTGGGGGAGATGGATGAGGGCATGTACTGGGGGGTGGGGAGGGCAATAGGGAAAAAATAAATAAAATAAAAAAATAATAATAAATAAAAATTTTAAAAATGTGCTATTCATGATACACCTGGACAAGAGGCATAAACCAGATGCTTCTGGCAATCTGGGACTGTCACAAAAACCAGGCCACACAGTAACCTTCGTTTGTAGCAACAAAAATAATTTTATGGTTGGGGTCACCACAACATGAGGAACTGCATTAAAGGTACATGGCATTAGGAAGGTTGAGAACCACTGCCTTAGCAGGTAATTTCTATATAGACAATACAAGAATATTGAATTTCTACAAATTAAAAAATTAATGACCAAATTATAACTCTACTTGGGACTCACATTTTATTACCAAGGAAAGAAAAAAGCTGCCTCAATCTTAACAACTTAGAGAAACGCAAACCCGATTTAAAATAGGTATTTGTCAGCCAGAGATGGTTCCTGTGTTTGGCCTAAAGAAGGTGGCATATGGCTGGTGAGAAAGAGCTCCCAGATCCACCTGTTACAGTCATATGTACAGGGGTCCCCATCTTCTGCCCTCCTCGGCCATTCAGAAGTGAGTCAGCAAGAAACAAACGAGGATCATCCTCCCAACTGCTCATTTCCTGAACTTAATCGGGTTTGTACAGACACACTGCCCAATGCCAATCACAATGAAGGAGCAAGTACCCTCCTCTTGATCACCTCACCAACGGGAAAAGGGTCTACCAGAAGGCCCTGAGCCCTCCACCATGGGGAAGAAGGGAATTTGGAGCATCTGCCCAATCACGTATCAAAGAAAATATAGTTACATTCACAAGGAAAACACCCTTCCCTACGGAGTATCCGGTTGGAGGTCCTGTCCTTTAGAACGTGGATGTAGGGCTGAGAGTCTCTGGTGTCAACTGTCTGGGCTCGGAGCTTTGATCAGCTATTTCTAAACGACGTGGAATGAAGACATTTCCTTAACCCTGCCTTCCCGGAGACATCCTTCAAAGTTCATGTCATGATCAAAAGATGAATTAGCCCAACGTTCAGATACATTTACATATTAGGAAAGGTTAATTCAGCTAAGTGACACTAATCTAATTTATTTTGTCCAAGTTTATGAAATGCTGATAGAAATGTCTCCATAATTAGTCTTGCGCATTCAAGCATTAGGACTCCAGACAAGATTTGTTAAAAATCAATTTGTTTCGATGGCATGTAAGAGGCCGATTCAGCTCTCTCTTCCCAAGCCACCCATCCCGGAGGATTGAGGAGAAGGAAGGAAAGTCTCCTGTGAGACACCACCTGAAAAGGCACACTAAGGGAACACAGTACTCTTGTCTCACACACACACACACACACACACACACACACACACACACACCGCTCCATGACAGCCCACGGAGAGATCCACCTCTTGCAAGGAGAACAGCCAGAAGGAACCAAACTCAGAGAGAAGATGTGGCCTCAGGTGACTGCTAATAAACCTTCTAATAAAACCACCCCTACCCCTAATAACCATTGAACATGTAGGAAGCACTTACAGACATCCAACAGTGCTACATCTTCAGGGCTTCCTTCCATGATGCCTAATTACCCTCCGAATTTCCGCTTTATTGCTGTAGTATTTAGAGACTCCCTTGATCCACAGCTGTTCTAATAGGTGGGTAGACATGAGCTGCTGATGGAACACCTGTTTCCGCAGCTATTTAAACGGTGGATGTGACTGCATGACCTTTGGTGTATCGGCCCCTCCCCAGCAGACAGGCCTTTTACAGAAAGTGTGACTCTGGTGCGAAACTGGTCTGAGACGTGTTATAAATAGCCAGGCACCGTGTGTGGCGTCTTTATCCGCATGGTGTGCTCATCTCCTGCTGGCTTTCCTGTTCCAGCAGAAAACCCAGTCTCCCTGTTGCGGGAGCGTGTCCAGGTGGGAAAGACTGTTAATTCCGCATGAAAGAGCGGGATTCTTTTGAACGATCAGCTTTTAGAAGCCGGAGCTTTAGATCCCTCTGGCGCATCGCGCAGTTTTCAGCCAAGCCCAGGGACAGGGCATCTGTTGGAGGCTCTTTGTGTGGGTTCATTTGTACAGAACACAGCACAGCGGAGACACCACCTGTTTTTTGTTTTTGTTTTTGTTTTTTTTCCAACACACTGGCTTCTTTACAGAGGAGCAGCGTCCCAAGCCCACAGGACATGCCTCAGAGAGAGAGAGAGAGAGAGAGGAACCTCTCTCTCTCTAAGGCAGCCACTCCTTCTTTGTTGCACGGTTTACTGCGATGACTCTCCTTCCTCTTAAGTCCATCCAGAATCTACCTTCTGAGCTCAGCGAGTTGCCTTGGAGTTTATAAAGCTCCACTCTGGTCCCATCTCTCAATGCGGGATGGAAGAAATCAGGAAACAGAAAAGGGGACCGAGATGGCAATCACTATACAAGTCTACACCACAATCCTTTTCTGAATTCACACCCCTCTACAAAAAGGGAAAAGCCAAGGTTATCGCTATCTGAGTCTGCGCTGGATGACTACCCTGGGAACCAGGAAAGTCTTAGGAACCGATTTGCATGTCTGTCCTTGGGCTCCGGAAGAAATGAGGTGGCGTACTGCCAAGTTCCCCAGATCCCTGAGCTTGCACACCATGGGCTGGCTGTCAGAGGCTCGGCCATGGAACAGTCCAGAATGTGGGAGCCGGAGAAGCAGGAGCAGAACCCCTGCTGAAGAGAGTGGGCTGCCTGAGAAAGGACTAGAAGAGGAGTCTGGTCCTCAGCACACCTGGCGCCCCAATGCAGTCCAGGGGGGCTGTTAGATCCTGGGAAGAGCCCATCACTGTTAGGACAGCTCTCCGAGGGGCACTGATGACCCAGGCACCTGCCTCAGCTCAGGGAGATGCCAGGGACCAGGCCCAGACACTTCACAGTTGGACATATTTCCGTGTCTAACAGCACCAGCGCTGTCTCCTTCTTCCTGCGCAGAGAGGACCATCCGCAAGGGCCTTAGACTAATAGGCACACGTCATAGAACCCATATTGGCAAAATGTGTTCCCATAAATACAGATCAGCTTCTGCCAGCCACCTTCTCCTAGGGCAGTGGTTCTCAACCTTCCTAATGCTGCGACCCTTTAAGACAGCTCCTCATGTGGTGGTGACCCCCAACCATAAAATTATTTTTGTTGCTACTTCATAACTGTAATTTTGCTACTGTTATGAACTGTAATGTAAATATCTGATAGGCAGGATGTATTTTCGTTGTTACAAATGGAACATAATTAAAGCATAGGAATTAATCACAAAAACAATATGTAATTATATATTGTGAAATATTTATTTCTAATTACAAATAAATGAAATTTTGTCTTGAATCGTGGTTTAGCATGGGTAACAGTCTTCATATAACAATAGTAAACCACATGGCTACATTTTGCTACACCGAGGAGCGGTGTATTGGTTCCTAAGACCATGGGAAATAGGTGTTTTCCAATAATCTTAGGCGACCCCTATGAAAGGGTCGTTCGACCCCCAAAGGGGTCGCGACCCACAGGTTGAGAACCACTGTCCTAGGGTTTAGGCACCCTGCTCTCCTGACTCCAGGCCTCAGTCCCTCCAGCTGCCAGAGGCTGCTCCTCCTGAGGACTCTGTCCCTGAAGAAGTTTAGGAATAAAAGCTCTAGGTTGCTTTTGCGAACAAGTAGACTTTCTGGATTAGCTTCTTTCACAGTCATCTCCCTACCCCAGTGGTCAGCAAACTCATCAGTCAACAGAGCCAAATATCAACAGCACAACGATTGAAATTTCTTTGGAGAGCCAAATCTTTTAAACTTAAACGTCTTCTAACGCCACTTCTTCCAAATAGACTCGCCCAGGCCGTGGTATTTTGTGGAAGAGCCACACTCCAGCATGTGGCTCACAAGCCGCAGTTTGCCGACCACAGCCCCACCCAGTCTCTGCATCCTTCAATCATCCATTCATCAGTGCCAGGCCTGGTGAGAAGAGCAGCTGATGTCACAAGGAGCTAGATGGGCAGCCGGCTCTCTGGGAGTGTATAGTCTAGAGGTAGAAGCACACAATGAGAACACCAACAAACAAGACAGATACATGTGGTGACAAGAGCCATGAATGACTGAACAGAGCTCTGAGAGAGAGACAGATACTGGGGCAGAGGATACCAACTGTTTTAGGTAAGTGGTCAGAGGGGGCAGGGCTTTCTGAGTAGTTGAGATTTCAACTGCGACCAGAAAGACCAGATGCTGCCACCAGCCACTGGAAGGGAAGGGACAGGATGGAGCAATTCCATCGGGGCGGAGAGTTTGGTTCCGAAAGGAAAACTCGTGCCTGAGCAGTAGATACGGAGGAGAGATGGCATTAGATCAGCCGTTCTCAACCTGTGGGTCGCGACCCTTTTGGGGATCGAATGAGCCTTTCACAGGAGTCGCCTAAGACCATGGGAAAATGCAGATATTTATATCACGATGCATAACAGTAGCAAAATTTCATGGTTGGGGGTCACCACCACATGAGGAACTGTATGCAAGGGTCGCGGCCTTAGGAAGGTTGAGAACCAATGCATTAGATGAAGTGGAGGGAGGAGGCAGGGACCATTGCCACGGGAGCCAGGAGCATCTAGAGGCAGAATCTGTTTTACACTCTAGGGCAGTGGTGGGCAAACTCATTAGTCAGCAGAACCAAATATCAACAGGACAACGACTGAAATTTCTTTGGAGAGCCCAATTTTTTAAACGTAAACTTCTTTCTAACGCCACTTTTTCAAAACAGACTCGCCCAGGCCGTGGTATTTTGTGGAAGAGCCACACTCCAGGGGCCAAAGAGCTGCATGTTGCTCGTGAGCCGTGGGTTGCTGACCACTGCTCTAGGGTACAAAAAGAAGAACCCTGAAAGGTACTTATGGGGGGAAGAATCAAATTAGGATGAATATCTGCCAAACGAATTAAGAAATGAATTGATGGGTGGCGTTACCTCCTCCCAACCGACAGCCGCAGGTATGATCTGTGCCTCTGTGTCCTGTCTTTTTCCCATTTTCTCTCTCAGTAATTCCAGCTTCACTGTCGCTTCATTTATTTATTTATTTAATATATTTTATTGATTTTTTACCGAGAGGAAGGGAGAGGAATAGAAAGTCAGAAACATCGATCAGAGAGAGACATCGATCAGCCGCCTCCTGCACGCCCCACTGTGGAGATGTGCCCGCAAACAAGGTACATGCCCCCGACTGGAATCGAACCTGGGACCTTTCAGTCTGCAAGCCAACGCTCTATCCACTGAGCCAAACCGGTCTCGGCCACTGTCGCTTTAGACAGTATGAAAACCAACCCCACTCTCTCCTAAAAAGCTCGCTTCTCTCCACATCCAGCCCTCACCGGCAGAGGAGAGCCCCAGGCCCGCAGAGAGCTCCCCTTTGAAAGATGCGGAGACACCCAGAATCGCTTGCTAACTCTTGCATTTGATAAAAAAGCTATTTTGCAATTTGCTTACCCCCCGCCGCTGGACTCCTCCCTCGCCACGGGAACAGTTATGTTCTGGAAGGAAAATTCCATGGGAACAGATGTTCACCTTCCTTCCTTCAGGTCTGCGTGCCAATATGTTACCTCGCTCCGCAAACCCAGCTCGAGTGTCAGATTGAACCTCCCGCGCCTGCTCGCAGGTGTGCTGACGGCCTCCAGCCATTTCTCAGCGCCTCTCCCAGGGAAAGAGCCACAAACCTTCTCACAAGGAGCTATTTTTATGGGTAAATAAAACTGCGGCAGGCAAGCAGTCTTTGTAAGTACCAAAAAAATCATTAAGAAAGACCAAAAGAAAAGGACTTAAGCCCCTGCATCTTGAAAAAAAAAAAAAATAGGGAAAGGGTATGAATCTATCCAGAGCATTTATGGTTTTAATAGATGGATTTTTTTTTTTTTTTTTTTTGGAGCCAGGTTTGTTTCAGAAGATTGGCCTGGAAATCTCCACGGGCCCTGACCTTTCTGCGTTTTGAAAACATCGAAGCTCTGACCTGGTTTCTCCACGGCCCAAGTCTGGAACAGTCCTTCACGGAGAGCATCTTTTGCATAAGTTCAACAGTTAATGGGCTGCTCAAGGGTCGTACAATGTTCTGCATTTGTTTTTCTTCCCTTTATCCTTTTTTTTTTTTTTTACCCAATCTCCTCTAGGTGATTCATCAGGCGCGCTGCTTGCACCAGCTGCGAGAGATTAAGAAATGCGATTTGCATTCATGGCCAGAGCCGCAGACAAGGAACAATCTGCCTGTTGAATACATTCATGTAAATAGAACAAATGCTTTAAAGCTGAGCAAAACGAAAGCAAGGGCACAGGGGGGAGAAAAAAAAAAAACAAGAAAAGAAACTACCTCTCGGCAGGAACCAGGCGGAACTTTGATCACAACTTCAAATGAGACGAGATCGCACACGTGTGACAAGGCTCTGGATCCAGCTTTCCGATTAGAGTTCGGGCTGGTACCTTTCTCTTTGAATCCTGCCTTTCTCGTTACAGAAAATCGTCCTTTTTTTACCCCTTTTTTACCGGGCAGCTCTGAGGAGGCTGCAGGGTCAGGGAAGGGCAAGGCACGTAGGGAAGAAGCTGACCCTGGAGTTAGCAGGCCTGTGTCCTGCTTTCTCTGGGCCGATGATAAATAAGATCACTATGAATCAGATGAAACTCACAATTTTAAGGAGAATGCAAGCCCACATTCATTAGGAGCTTCACAAAGGTCAACTATGATACGAGGTAGTTTTTAAACGTAATCGTACTTCTTTCCCCAATACAGTGGTACCTCGAGATACGAGTTTAATTCGTTCTGTAACCTTGAGGCGTGGGAAACTATGAGACACTCGAGTTGCGGTAAACTGGTGGGTCCTGTGCAGCCGGCCAATCAGCGCGATGACTCCTATCTCAAATGTTGCTCGTATTTCAAAGCAAAAATCGCTCGCTCGACGGCTCGTATCTCAAAAATCTCGTATGTTAGTGCACTTGTATCTCGAGGAACCACTGTATATAATCTTAGTCAATAAAGCAGCAGCGGGGATGAGAGGGCTTGAGTCTAGTTTTGAGAGAAGTTCCGCTGTGGATAAAATGTCACCAAATAGCATCACAGAGTCAATCCACTCAGCAAACACTGCTGTCTTATTTTAAGACATTGCCATTGCCCCCCAAACTTTAGCAACCATCACCCCGATCAGTCAACAGTCATCAATATTAAGGCAAAACCCTCCACCAGCAAAAAGATTGCAACTCAGTGAAGGCTCAGATCATGGTTAGCATTTTGGGGCAATAAAATATTTTAATTAAGGTATATACATTGCATTTGAAGACATAATGCTATTGTCCACTTATTAGACTACAATATATGTAGTGTAAACCTATCTGCTGTTTACACTACACTTGGATAGTGTATTGCATTTCCCAAAATGCACTGGGAAACCAAAACCTTTCTGCGAGTTGCTTTCTTGGATTTTTGCTTTATTGTGGTGGTGTGGAACTGAACCTGCAATGTCTGTATATAGAATTCTGATCTGCTTGCCACTCATAAGCAGCTTACCAGAAAATACCAGCTTACCAAAGAAAGAAAGATAGAGAAGGTGGCTGTTGTTGTTTGTATATGCATAAAGGTCTGAATAGCACTATGGGTAAATATTAAAGGATTTTTGTTTGTTTTCTTTTGTTTAAGGAATAACCTAGATGTCACAGAACTAAATTGTGATGCAAATCCCACAAACCCACTTGGGGGAAAAAAAGCTTTATTTTTTTTGAAACTGAAAATAACTCATGTCCTCAAAGATTGTAGGCTAACCCTTTATTTGTGAAAACTTGCCTACCACATGAAAAACTCCATGTTCTGTAGCTTTGGGTTCAGACTTGTGGTTGAATTTTTGCTTGCCAAAGGTCAGAACTGTGTCAAGGTTAAACAAAACCCAATTCATGTCCAGTGACCTGAACTTTCTACCCTGAACACCAAGCCCTTCCTATCTCTTTTACTGCTGCTTTTTTTTTCCTGATTAAAGTAAATTGTACTTTAACAAACCCTTGGAATTCTAGTTTAGGAACTTATATTTTGTTATTGTGGTTGAAAATAATTTCTAACTTAAAGAAATGCTACAAGAACCTTACTGTCATCTGCTCTTTGGTGAACCTAATGCATAATGGAATCAACTCAGAGACAGTAAAAGAGAGAGAATGATGACCAAGGCTATTTTCCTGAAATCATATTTAACTTTATGCCTGGACTTATCAAGTACATGAGCCAATAAATTATTTTGTACCTTAAAATAAAGGAATGCTGCAAAAATACAAATAATACAAATAATGCCCAAACACTTTTAATAAATAATGAGGTAAAATCGCTGTATTCAGAGATATATGTGTACACCCATGTCCATTGCATCATTATTTGCAATAGTCAAGACATGAAAACAACCTCAGTGTCCATCAACAGATGAATGGATAAAGAGGTTGTATGTACATTCAAAGGAATAGTATTCAGGCATAGAGAGAAGGCAATCCTGCCATTTGCGACAGCATGCATGAAAGTTAAGGGCATTGTGCTAAGTGAAATAAGTCAGAAGTAGAAAGATAAGTATTGTACAACCTCTCTAGTATGTGGAATCTAAAAACATCAAACTCATAGAAACAGAGAGTAGATTGTTGGTTGCCAGGAGAGAGAAGTGGAATAGGTGGTCAAAAGGTATACATTTCCAGCTACAAGATGAATAAGTCCTGGGGACCTAATATACAGCATAAATATAGTTAACCATACAATAATTATACTGTATTATGTATTTTAACATTTCAAAGAGCGTTATATGAAAAGTACTAACCCCAAAATGGTAATTACGTGAGGTGACCGATGCATGAACCATATTGTAGTAATCACTTCACAATATATGAAATCATCACAATATACATTTTAATTTATACATGCCACATGTCAATTGTATCTCAACAAAGCTGAAGAAATTATAGTCAAGGGATTAAGTGGAAAAGAAGAAATAATTCCATAGCTACCCATATGCATTCACAAATCTGTGTTTCTGCAAAAGATGAGGCTCTATCTCTATAAGGCAGCTTTGCTTTTGAACTTCTAATGAATCCTTTCAGCAGTTATTCAATTGAAGTCCTGATATTCAGTCATTAAAAGTAATGATCCCTCTCTACATATAATTTCTAAATCATTTAAATTTGTCCTTTAGAGTTAAAAACCTTCCATAAGAGTAATAAGGACTTCCCAAATGAAAACCCGAAAGCACTTTCTAACTTAAAATCTGAAGTAAAGGTACCCATTCGAAAGCCTACACATACAACTGTTCTAATTATCACAGCTATTTACCATAATGACCCAAATAACCTGCAGTACATATAGGTAAGCATTCTATTTAACTTATAATGTAGTTAAGGCAATTTATTTAGAAAGATAGAAAAGCTTATAATCTGCGTAGGTTAACCTTAAGTCATCGAATTGAAAAAAAACAACAAAAGTTAAAGAAAATGTCATTTAGTT
The DNA here is from genome assembly GCA_004026805.1 of Lasiurus borealis. Lineage (NCBI taxonomy): Eukaryota > Metazoa > Chordata > Mammalia > Chiroptera > Vespertilionidae > Lasiurus > Lasiurus borealis. Next base: position 42,241 of record PVJN01002328.1, read on the forward strand.
GTAATTTGCACTTTTCTCTCTAATTCCAGGGGGAAAATTCTTCCTCAGCTTTAGTTTATTATCTGAAAAAAGGCTTTGACTTACCTTGTACATTTTTATATGGGCCATCTGCTCTATGTGATAAATAAAGGTATAGATATATGTATATGTCTTTGTCATATGAATAAAACACAGTTCATATTTGCATCAAAGAGCAAAACCCATTAATTATACATTGAGATAAATAAAAATTCGAATTTTCCAACATCTTAATGAAGAAAATGTAGCCTTCAACAGATTATAGTTTAAACCACATTCTGGTCAGGTTGGCTAGGTGTTTTTATTTCATAACATACTAGAGGCCCAGTGCACGAATTCATGCACAGGTGGGGTCCCTTGGCCTGGCCGGTGATCAGCATAGATTGGGGTCAGCCTGCTGGGGGTTATGGGGGGCGTGGGGAGGGACCATGGGAGGTTGGTCAGAAGGGACACAGGAAATTGGCTGTGAGAGCGCATTGACCACGGGGGAGCAGTTCCTCCATTAAGCGTCTGCCTCCCGGTGGTCAGTGCACATCATAGCTACCAGCCAGCCATCTGGTCATCCAGTAGTAATGGTCGCTTAGGCTGTTATATATATAGATATGAAATTAAAACAAAAAAGTACAAATTCTAATAAGATTCTCCAAAAGAATAAAATACAGTGGTACCTCGAGATATGAGTGCCCTAACATAGGAGATTTTTGAGATACGAGCCGTCGAGCGAGCGATTTTTGCTTTGAAATACGAGCAACATTTGAGATAGGAGTCATTGCGCAGATCGGCCAGCTGCACACGACCCACCAATTTACCGTGACACGAGCGTCTCATAGTTTCCCAGCCTCAAGGTTATGGAACGAATTAAACTCGTATCTCGAGGTACCACTGTATATGCCAACCTGTGACATAAACATTAAGTTGCCATTAGATACCAATAAATAAATAACAAATCAAAATATTTTAAGAGTACCAAGCCATCTGAAAGGAATCACTGGTACATCTAATAAAATTCTTGGGCGATGCTCTAAAAAACATAAAAGAAAGAAAATAAAAGGAAAAGAACTTCATCTGAAAGCAGAAATTGCTTTGCACTTTCCCGGACATCTAAGGACATTATGATTTTGTTTCTTTGACTCTGAGATTTGTTTAATATTGCCAGATTCCTCCAAATACCAGCATTTTAACACAGTCAGATCATAACAAATATACATTTATTTGGACATTTCTCCTGAATTTGGAAGTCAACAAGCTAAATAAAGTAAACTTAGTGTTTCTGTTCTGTCTTTTCCCCCCATTTATCTCTAATACTAGCTCTCATTGTTTCTCTACATCAAAGAAACAAGTATCTTTGGGAACATAAAAGTAAATAACTGGTCTACTGCTGACCTCATAATGATAATCTTTAGGTAGTCTCTACAGCATTCAATAAAAAAAATCACATTTGGTTGAAGTTCTATCATTTTAGACTTTCAAGATTTAATATGCTTTCTTTTGTAAAATAAAACAAAAATGATACATCAATAGTCATTGGTTTGAGCTACTTTTCAGATAAATGCACACCTAATATTTCCATTCTAATTGTACTCAGGAAAAATTAAGTTGTTTGGACCTACATAATTAATAAGCATAAATTATAAGTATTTATTTTGGCTTAGCAGCTCTTTGGAGGGGAAAATGCTAACATATTAAAGACTCTATAAACGAAGAGTTTGGGAATCTCTGTTTTAAAAAAAATTATAGAGAAAATAACATTCATGACCTTGGGTAGTCCAAAGTTAAAGGTGAATAAAAACAAAAACCACTACACATTAAAAATTGAATAAAATTAGTTGCATTAAAATTAGGAACTTCTATTCACATAAGACACTGAAAAAGAGAAAAGGCTAGCCATAGACTTGAAGAAGATATTCATAATACATACACCTGAGAAAGAACTCATATATAGAATATATAAAGAACTATTACAAATCAATAAGAAAAACAAAGAACCAAATTTTTTAAATGTGCAGAGGACTTAAGTATTTAATGTCTACTTAAGCAAATCAGATATTAAAATAATAAATAAATATACCAAGAAAGTCATCTTTATTACTCATAAGGGAAATGCAAATTCAAGCTTCATTGAGGTATCACTACATTCCCATATTTTTAGAATTCCTAAAATGAAAAGGAGTTTTAATGCCAAGTGTAGTTACAAATATGAAACAATAGAAAGCCTAATTGGTTCCTGATGGATATATACTTGGTTTGACCATTTTGGAAAATTGTTGGCAATATATACTAAAACTAACATACACTACACCATGACCCTTAGAAATTCCAGTCTTGGATATATACCCATGAAAAATGAATGTATATGTCCATCAGAAAACATTGAAAATGTTTATTGCAGCTTTATTCATAATAGCCAAACACAAGTCAACAAAAATGTCTGTTGACAGAATGAATAAATCAGTAATTGTATCCTCAAAAAGTAACATATAAAAGAACTAACTACTCTCGCACACAACACAAATCATGCACACACTTTGTGTTGCCTCTGAAAACAAAGAAGCCAGGCACTGTAGAATATATATTCTATGATTTTGATTACATGATGTTCAAGATCTGACAAAACTAATTGATGATTATTGAATTCAGAACAGTAATTACCTTGGAGGGAGAGCTATTGACTGGGAAGGGAGCTAATGATATGCGGAAAATGTTCTATATGGTTGCTTATTTTGTGGATATGTAAAAATTTATTGGGCTGCCACTTTTCTGCATGAATATTATCTATATTAATAAAAGGGTAATATGCTAATTAGCCTGGATAGATCGGACATCTTCTGGACCTCCTTCTAGACAAAGCTGAGGCAGCTGCAAGGGTCAAGGGCAGGCATCTGTGGCAGCTGGCAGTGGCAGCAGCAGGAGGGTGATGGGGGCAGTGCCTTCCCCTGATCGGCCCTGTCACCCCCCGTAGAGGGAGGCCAGACTGCAGCTTAGTCTGGGCCTAAGTTATTAATAGGACATCCCTTAGGGTTCCTGGTCTATGAGAGGGGGCAGGCTGGGCTGAGGGACTCCTTACCCCCAGTGCAGGAATTTTCGTGCACTGGCTCTCTAGTATCTCAATAAGAAAATAATCAGAATTGAGCTTAAATTATAAAATAAGACAATTAAAACAAATTATTAAAATACTAGAGGCTTGATGCATGAAATTCACAAAAGGGGCTCATCCCTCGCAGCCCCAGCTTCATCATAAGGTCATCTGGAAGGATGTCCAGAAGGTTGTTCAACTGTCTGGTTTAATTAGCATGTTATGCTTTTATTATTATAAACCAGTGCCCCAATGCACAGATTCATGCACCTTGAAAGGAAATTAATTAGAAGGAGGCTGCAGGGCATGACTGGGTGAGATGGGCCAGACATGCCCTGGAGCCAACCTCCCACAGTGCCTCCCACACCTGGGGCATTGCCACAGCTCAAAGAAGAGCTTTTGCAGAGTGAGTGGGGTCTGTCCAGCAGATGGGGTCTCTCGGCCTGGCCTGCAGGGATCAGGTTGAAACTGGCTCTCCAACATGTCCCCAAGGGGTCCCAGATTGTGAGAGAGCAGTTATCAGGTGACGCACCCCAGAATCAAGCTTCCTCCTCTCTGGTTCCAGGGTGCGTCACCCGAGAACCGCTGCTGCCAAGTCACCACAGCTTGGTAGCTCCTGCATTGAGCGTCTGCCCTCTGGTGGTCAGTGCGCATTATACCTACCGGCTGGTCAGATGGTTGGGCAGTCACTTGTCACTTAGTCATACACACACACACACACACACACACACACACACACACACACTCTAGGGGCCCAGTACACAAAATCCGTGTTACTGGAGAGGGGTCCCTCATCCCAACTTGCCCCCTCTCCCACATAGGGAGCCCTCAGGGGATGTCTTACTGATGGCTTAGGCCCGCTTCCTGGTGGAGCAGTCTGTCCTCCCTTTGTGGGAGGTGACCGGGCTGATCACAGGAAGGTGCCAGCCCCATCACCCCGTTACTGAAGCCACTGCCAGTCACCACAGCCACCAAGGTATTTTCATCAACATGGACTCCAGTCCATTCACCATGAAAAAATGACAACCTCCTTTAGGCATTTTCAAGATATGACATATCTTATGAGCCTTTCATAAGTTACGACAGTTCTTTCTTTGTCTTTCTATCCTCACCTAAGGATATTTCCATTGATTTTTTCCCCTTCTCTCCGATCCCAGCCTCTGCCACTTCCTAAGCCCACAGCCTCTGCAACAGGCTATAGCAGTGGTTCTCAACCTTCCTAATGCCGCGACCCTTTAATACAGTTCCTCCTGTTGTGGTGACTCCCAACCATAAAATTATTTTTGTTGCTACTTCCTAACTGTAATTTTGCAACTGTTATGAATCATCTGTGTTTTCCAATGGTCTTAGGCGCCCCCTGTGAAAGTGTTGTTTGACCCCCAAAGGGGTCGCGACCCACAGGTTGAGAACCACTGGGCTATATAGGCTTAGGAAGTAGGTACCCCTGTCCCCCAAGCCTAAAGTCTCTGAGGATGGCTGGGTGGAGTGACCTGGGTGCTGAGGAGGTTCCCAGGACCTAGGCATGTATGCAAATTAACCATCTTTATTGGGTTAATTTGCATACTCACTCTGATTGGCTGTGGTTGTAGAGGAGGTACAGTCAGTTTACATGTTTCTCTATTATGTAATCTTATTGAACTGTTAAGTGCAAGGGCATTCAACCTAGCACAGCTGACAGCAGTTATTAATACTCTATCTTCAGACCCCCCCACAATTTGATATCCCTCAATATACAAGTCAGTAAATACAATATAGCATTGTGGCTACAGTATGTGCTGTTGGGCCCAAGCCATCTATTTATTATCAGTGCAACCCTGAACAGTTACCCAGTCCTTCTTTAAAAACTGCCATACTGGATAGTTGAAAAAAAATTAAAGGGGATACAGTGTGCTTGGCAGAGGGTAAGCCCTAAATAAGTCATATTTATCACTATCGTTTTAATTTATCTACCACAAATCTCTAATAAGCTTGAATATGCTTTTCTAAATATTTTATGCAACAGTATCATTTGGAGCACAATTTTAGTTACTTTGATTGAGATAAATTTAAGACAAAGAAACCAGGTGAACGTTGGGAAGGAAAAAGGAAGGTAGCATTGAATGGATGAGGATGAACATGAGTAAGGTATTTGGAATTCAGTTTGGAAAAAGGAGAAGTAATTCTAAATACAATCATCTTCTTCCTTAAAACAGCACCCCAGTGTCTGTGTGCAGGAGAGCCTGGCATCCTGGTGGTAGAACAAGACAACCTGGTCTACTAGAGAAGATTGTTGAGAAACAGCTACTCATCCCAACCAACATTGTACATCTCGGGCGTCTGTTTCTGACTCCAAGGTGGTCCTAGACCAGTGGAGAGGAGAGGAGTCATTATCTCACAGTCATGAAGTCACTATGACAATGAACATGTGAATATCTGACTGGTGAGAAAAACCCTGGATTCTGTACATGTCTGTGTCAAAGCAAAATTAATTCAAGTCGGATTTTTGAAACTGCAGAAATAGTGTTTAAAGTTTTTCTGCTGGGTTTTGGGAAATAAATGGAAGTAAATCACACTGTACTATTACCTTAAGATATGTAAAATAGTTCTGTAATCACGGTGCTATATCTCATTGATTTTTAAAAATTTACCTTTATTATTGATGTCACCTCTTTTTCCTCATTGACCCGCCTCCACCACAGCCCCATCCCCCTCCCCAGGTCTTCACTGCACTCATTTATTTGTATAGAAAGAAAAATTATTCATTGCTTCACTGAAGACTTTAGTCTTTCAATTATATTTTTGTCCTCCTAATACAAGTTTCTCTGCTGCGAATTCTTTTACGGTATGATTTTATTTCAGAACCACTCTCAAGAAAGGGGATATAATACTTTAGCAAAACAATATCTTGAGTCAATATCTACATTCCTAAGATTTCTGAGCCCACTTGAGTCTCTACAGTGTCTCTAATTCCTCATTATTTATGTTTAAATAATGGGCCTATTTTCGCTCTCTTTGTCTACTAATCATAAGATCCCTCCCCTCCCCCTAGGCTGAGCTAGTTTTTAATGGCCAAAATCCACAGCAGTGTATTTCTCAGCCTCAGGAGTCATAAAAGTTTTAAAGAGATTCTTTCTCCATTTTACAGATAGAATTTAATGAGTATAGTGTGATGAATACGATCAACTTTTACCTATTGTCGGTGCAAACCAGCTGGTTATGATTCCCTTTCAAATTTCCCCTTTTCGCGTCCCTTATCCTGGCCCCTTCATATTCTGGCTAATTTTTTAGCTGTTGGGATCAGACCCCGTTAGAAATGACCTCTCAGGCAACCGTGGACAAATTAAAGGGTAAGAGATCTGGAAGACATCTGATACATCCCTCGTGGGCCCCAGACTAATAAAAACACAAAGAAACGTAGGAGCGCGGCTCCTGGAGAAAGAATGCGAGGACTGTTTGACATTGCCCAGGATGGCATGGCCGCGATGAATACGCTCGCTGTTCTGGTCCAGGCGATGGGCCTGCAGCCCCAGCTGTGATAACACACGTGTGCCGACCTGGGCTACATCCTGACTGAATTGCAGGTCTTGGATCCAATCGTTATGTTAAATCGAGGCGCTGGACCTCTGAAAGGAAGGCGGGTCTGGAAACTGAGACGGAGCAATCTGCGAAAACCAAACTCTAGCCTAAAATCCACAAATACATGTCATCCCACCTGCTCTTTGTTTCTGCCAGAGCTGTCAGCCGGTGATCTAGAAATGAGAAAGCGGAGCAAAAGCTTTTACCAGAAATAACACTGTACGGTATGAAATTGTTTTTCTCACGGAAAGGCCATATTCTCCATTCTTTCTGTGGAAGCTCCATGAACTTCAACTTCTATCTGAAAACAAAAAACAAACAAAACAAAACAAAAAAAAACACTGGTTCAGCAAACTAACAGCATGCACATTTCTACTCTTTTTCTATTTGAAATAAGTAAATGAGCCGAGCCGAACCTGTATGGCTCAGGGGTTGAGCATCGACCTATGAACCAGGAGGTCATGGTTTGATTCCCGGTCAGGGCACATGCCCAGGTTGCAGGCTCCATCCCCAGTGGGAGGCATGCAGAAGGCAGCTGATCAATGATGCTCTCTCATCATTGATGTTTCTCTTGTCTCTCTCTCCCTCTCTGAAATCAATAAAATATATTTAAAAAATAGAAAATGATTAAGCTGCATTTCTTAAATCTTGAGCTATCTCACACACTGAGAACTACATCCCACTAAAAATAAACGTGTGTTCTCCCACGAAGGAGGCCCTGGGTCTCACTCATGTGCTTGGGAAACTCTCTTGATATATTCATGTCCCAGAAGGTGTCTAACACTGATCAGGAATAGTGGTTGCCTCTTGGCTGTGAAAAGAGAAAACTGAAGAACTGGAAAACAGCAACCAGAGGTGACTTCCATGGTGAACCTTTTTGCACATGCATGCATGACCTTGTATTAGACAAGAGACTAATAATTATAATTCCTCACATTTGTATCATACTTTGCAGTTCTAAAAAACCATTTATATCACCTCTCCCAGTGGAGACTCTGAGTTGCCTGAGTGTGTATTATTAGCACCATCTTACTGATGGGGAAATTGAAATCAAAGAGCTTTGGAGATTTTCTATGAGTAAATAATGCAGGCCAGACCAAAACGCAAGCTTCCAAACACTAGTCCAATCCTAATTCTATTCACCATGTTACTTTCAAGGGAGAAGGGCAAGGAGAAAGAAAAAACGTCAAATTCTTGCCTGCAGAGGAGGGTAGTCAGAATATGAGTTTTGGAGATTATCAACAAACCAACAAAAGCGATACCACTGGAGCTACTTCAAAATCTGATTCAAAATATGTGATTCAAATTATTTAAATTATTAGACAACACAAAACGCCTTCCCTTATATTTAGCTCACCAATCATAAATAACAACAGAGATATTTATTATCTAAGAACATTAGTGAACAAATCTCTCTCCTATAATTCATTGGGCCACATTTATTTTTTCTTTTCTTGTCTTTTTTTTATTTTTTTCAGAGAGGAAGGGAGAGAGATAGAGAGCTAGAAACATCAATGAGAGAGAGACATTGATCAGCTGCCTTTCGCACACTCCCGATTGGGGATGTTCCCACAATCAAGGTACGTGCCCTTGACCAGAATCAAATCTGGGACCTTTCAGTTCCCAGGCCGGTGCTCTATCCACTGAGCCAAACCAGTTTCGGCCATTGGGCCACATTTCTGATGTGAAGCCTAATCTATAAACTTTCTAGGAAAATGTCCTTATAATCAGTTAATTTTTTTAAAAAATTTTTGAAAATGTGTCTTGAAGCATCATTTAGAAACAAGTTCTGATCTTTGCCTCAGTCGCTGTCATGGCTAAGTCACATGTCACACTAACCCTGAAACTGCAAATAGGAAAGATAATAACTAATGGACTACAGGCTCTGGTTTCCATGGTAAAGAGGAACCACCATGTTCCTAGTCATGAGCGAGGGCCACCTAAGCATCCCGAAGACATGGACCACAGGAAGCCATCAGCCCATCCAGTCAGGTGGCAATCTGATTTCCTTCCATCTCTTTCCTGAGTCCTTCTGGGTAATTTTGGGGGGCTCAATAGCACTGAGTGTTTGAGCCCTGAGAGTAAAACCCAGGTTCTACTTTTAGCCCTGGTGTTGGCGCCCTTATGATAGGCTTGAGGTAGAGTCGAATGCTAAATAGCCTTGCAAACTCATGCCTGGTTTAGAGAGGGCCGTGGCCACAGAGTGGGTGGGAAATGGGACAAATCTCGCTCTACAACTGGAAAAACCATTCAGGACACAAGGCCGGGCCACGAACTGTCTCAGGGCTACCACACATCCCTGAACTTCATTTAATACAGTTACCTTCCCCCGCTTAGCAAGCTTCTCCTCTACAATATCTGTTTCTGTCCTATTAGCAGAGCTCAGGAGACTTGCTCTCCTTGGTGACTCTGAGACAGGACTTTCTGTCTTGTTCAGTGTTACCTGTTACCCACATGGGACAGTTGACACAGGAAAAATACAAGAAGTGCCTCTTGAACAAAAGGTTGTGTTTGAAATTAATCTGGAGGTGAGAATAAATTTAGAAAGAACAGAACACATACACTGACGTATTTTAGGTGGTTGAGATTATAAAAGGGGCAAGTAATGAAATTTTACAAATGCATGGGTAGTATCAATGCTTCTTATGGAATGCCTAACTTTGTCTTTATTCCTGAGAAATCAGATAATCAAAACCGGCCTCCCTCAAAGTGTCTTCCCAGATAGGAGAACAAATTATTTCACTTCATAGAATGCTTTTTCCTAAAAACTGCCTGGCCAGCTACTAAAGGTAGTCCAGTATTTTTTTTTAATATATTTTAATTGATTTTTTACAGAGAGGAAGTGAGAGGGATAGAGAGTTAGAAACATTGATGAGAGAGAGACATCGATCAGCTGCCTCCTGCACACCCCCCACTGGAGACGTGCCCGCAACCAGGATACACTCCCTTGGCCGGAGTCAAACCCGGGACCTTCCAGTCCGCAGGCTGACGCTATATCCACTGAGCCAAACCCATTTTGGCCATAGTCCAGTATTAAAGACTGTAGCTAAAATGGCTCTGAAAGTCACTGAACATTATTTTCAAATACTGTGGTTTAAAAAAAAAAAAAAAGATAATACCTAGGCTTTTAATACTTTATGTCAGTAATAATATCCCTGAGAAGTTTAAGGGGGAAGCACTTGGAACACATCAAAGGATTTTAAACAACCGCAGATTATGAATATAATAAAACATTAAATATTTGGGCACGGGCTTGTCTTGATACTGGATATCGGAGGAGCAGAACTGAGCTTAAGTGCCATCATTAACATGCCAGCACCTACACAGGGGAGACTTGCGTACATCACCTGTGGAACCCCCGTGCATCATCGCCTGGAAACCGGTCATGCCCTTGACTCGCTCTACATCTTCAGGAAGACGCTTCCAATGCAAACACGCACAATCGGTACTCATTCTGCTCTAGTCGCGGGGAAAATGACCTTCCGAAGAACGAATAGGCCTCGCTGCCCGGGAACCTCTATCAGGGCATGCAACGTAAGATAAATCACATTCAAGGATTTCTCCGAGGTTCCTGATGAGAGAACCGTGACCTTTTCGAGTATAAAATGATGGATTGAATGGAGAAGGCAGTATGTAGATTTTTTTAAACACACACACACACACACAAAGCTGGCGAAAATACCAATGACAGGTCCAGAAAAGTTAGCTGAACACCTCACAGTGTCCTCATCAGGAAGCGAAAGGAAAAGGTTACATCTGTCGGAAACACAAAAACCTGTTAAGCAAGAAATGAAGTTAACACCAAGCTCACTGCCGCCAGGAAATGTATGTGGGTCAGTTCTGCATCGCCGCTTCCAAAGGCTCAGCAGCTGAAACCGGTTTGGCTCAGTGGATAGAGCATTGGCCTGCGGACTGAAAGGTCCCAGGTTTGATTCCAGTCAAGGGCATGTATCTTGGTTACAGGCACATCCCCAGTGGGGGGCATGCAGGAGGTGGCTGATTGATGTCTCTCTCTCATTGATGTTTCTGATTTTCTATCCCTCTCCCTTCCTCTCTGTAAAAAAATCAATAAAATATATTTTTTTTAAAAAAGGCCTTTGAGTTCCTGGAAAGGTGGGTGGCTGGGTTGGTGCTGGCACCCCACCTGTCTTCTCATTCTGGGCTCTCTGGATTGGCTCCAGGTGAGGACCCTCCCAAGTCCATATGGAACGAGTATGCAAATCCCTTTGGACAACTTGCCGAGGTGTGAATTCATGGAGTCCCACGCCGACTGTAACTTCTCTAATAGCTTATGTTAGGCACACATCACAGATTCCATTATACGCTGGCCCTGAAAGAGGTTTGTACTTTGAAAGAAATAATCCAAATTCCTCCGTCATTAACGGACTCCAAAACTCACCCTCTTACTGTCCAGAGGGGCGTCTGAAAATGGGAAGCGAGTTGATTTCTCCATGGGAAACACACATTCGCCGAGGAACATCTGCTCTAATATTTTATTCGTGCGCCGTTAATAGAATTGTCGGTTGCTTATATTTTCTTTTGAACTTGCCCACAGCATCCAGGGACAGCTTTCTGCTGCATGCTGATCACACATTGAAACAGGCCCCAGACCAAAGCTGGGGACAGAGAGAAGGGGGGTGCTCTGTTGAGGCACTGACTCTCTGGTGAGTAAACTGAGGCATTGCCACTAGAAACGCCTCTCTGGCTGCTGAGGTGAAATGAGAAGGCCACCCTGTGAGGAAGATGCGTTCCTTCTGATGGACATGCACTCCCTCAACCGAAAGTGGCCTGAGGGTCCTCGGCTCTAACTCTCAGAACAGTGCTCCATCTCAACCACTTTGAATGGGTCCCATCAGGTTTGCTTTTCCTGCCTAGACGCTCCCCTCGGCAATCTGCTCCCCCTAATTCTCCCCCGGGCTAATACTCCTCCCCAGGTCCCGGCCTGTTTGCCCCCAGATCCCATCAGTGACTCCCCTTCCCTTGTTCTACTTGGTATCCCAGCAGGTGACACCCGGCAGCTATGTTTTGTGGGCTCGGGTGGCTTCTGACTGGGTTCAAGCAAGAGATTGGGGAGCAGAAGGAGGGAGCACCTGTCTTCAGCTCCTGCAGCACTTTCAGCAGCGACTGTGCATCCTCCAGTGAGCAGAACGGATGCACCAAATGGAATTCTTGTTCTCTCCTAGATTGCTAGATAAGCTTTTCCTTTGACATGCGGCTGCTCAATATATTTGCACTTTCCTTTCCACAACAAGGATTGAACATTAGACCAAAAAAAAAAAAAGAGAGAAATATGAAATCCTGAGCCACTGAAAGCACGGTGGGTAGGAAGTGCAGATTGTTGACAACTGCCTCTGGGAGGGCACTCACACTCTCTGCTCTCCATCTGACCAGGACCATGGCCACGATCATCCAGGGCAGTTCCAGAAGGAACGCATCTTTGAGAACCAGCTCCAGGACGATGCTTTTAAACAGTATGGAGTTTCCTCAAAAAACTAAAAATGGATCTCCCATTTGACCCAGTGATCCCACTTCTAGGGATATATCCTAAGAAACTAGAAACACCGATCAGAAAGGATTTATGCATCCAGATGTTTATAGCAGCACATTTACAATAGCTAAGATTTGGAAACAACCTAGGTGTCAGTCAGCAGATGAGTGGATCAGAAAACCATGGTATATCTACATAATGGAATGCTATGCTGCCGTTAAAAAGAAGGAATCCTTACCATTTGCAGCAATCTGGATGGAACTGGAGAGCATTATGCTAAGTGAAATAAGCCAGGCAATGAAAGAAAAATACCACATGATCTCACTCATTTATGGATAATAAAGAACATTATAAACTGATGAACAAAAAGATAGATACAGAGGCAGTAAAGCACTGGACAGATTGTCAAATTACAGCAGGAAGGCTAGGGAGTGGTGAGGTAGATAACAGACCAACCAAAGGACTTGTATGCATGCATGTAAGCATAACCAATGGACACAAGACCTTGGGGGGTTAGGGTATGCCTGGGAAGGGGGGGCAATGGGAAGATATGTATACATGTAACACATTAATAAAAATAATAATAATAATAATAATAAACAAGTCTCAGTCAATTCTTCTGAACAGGAAAATGTGAGAAAGACCTCGCTTCTCGCGAGAGTCAAAAGCAGCAACAAACAAGGATGGACCTTTCTGCTTCCTGAACATTCCTACAGAACAACGTACCGTCTTGGGACAGGAAATTAAAGGGTGCGTCTGCCTTCGTACAAGCGTGACATAGAGCAGAGCCTCTTTGCCTCGCTGTAATGGGGAAAAGACAAGGAGTAAAAGGAATATGATGGGATCCTGGCCAGAAAGATGGACGTGGCACTTAGAGGAGTCACAGATGCTCCAAAATTGCAACCATATACAAAGTTCTAACTTAGAAGCCACTGAAGAAAATGCTTTTTCTTTGCTCGGACTCTTTTAAAGAAACGTTAGAGGAAGCTCTCAGTTATTTTCGTCTTCAGCTTCCACCATTCTAAACCCAAAGAAACGCTGCTCTCCTGGTGGGAGACGTTTATTTTTAGGCCATTCTCCTTCAGCCGTTCGGATACATAGAGCTACCGACAATCCACATGCTTCCAGCTGGCTGCAACCTTGACCTCTGTTACTCCCCCAGCAAACTGGCTTCTGGGAGGAAGGCAGCCATTTGAACACCATGCACTTGACCCTCAGGTGACACGGACAGGCAGAGGATGGCGTGGGAAACTCCTTGAGATCACCCCCTGCTAAATGGTCCATGTTTCATAATGGAGACCTGATCTGCATTGCAACTAGAGTCTTTTTTAATTTAATAAATCTTTATTGTTCAGATTATTACAGTTGTTTCTCTTTTTCTCCTCATAGCTCTCCTCCACCCAGCTCCACCCCTCCCTCTGCCCTTACCTCCCCACTTTGCCTTCATCATTAGGTGTATGATTTTTGTCCAGTCTCTCCCTGCACCCTCCCTCACCCCTTTCCCCCTGAGAATTGTCAGTCCACTCCCTTTCTATGCTCCTGATTCTACTAGAGTCTTAATTTTTTTAGTTCAAAACTTTTTATCTGGCCCAGGACATGGGATAACTTGAATTGGGTTTCAAGACTGATTCTGCCACAAAATTGCTGTGTGAGCCACCTAATATTCCTGGGTCTCCACTCTCACATCTTTAAGGTCAAATTTAAAAAGTATGATCTATTTCCAGCTTAAAAGCATATTATGCCATGAAAAATCAACCGGACTCCTGCCCAAATTCACATTATATCTTTCACTTTATTCGTACCTGATGCTAATTCACACAACAAACTGAGTCGTTGATGACAGCCTAATTTTCAGTTAAGTTCCATATGGAGTCAGTTGGATTACACACGGCCCAATGCCAATAAGTTTGTGATTAGAGGGGAAGGGGAAGATGCTGGAATTCAGGTTAGAGAGGTGCCCTGAACTGAGATAAGCTTAGTGACGTGCAGTAGGCCACCACCAAACCTAGGAACGACTGTCTTCCCTGTGACTCCTGACAAACAAATTCTGGGCTCCTAAACATGATCAGCCCACTGAGCGGTAGCTCTGATATACCGAGACCCACAGTGCGGCTTAGGAAGTTCACAGAAGAGAGAGCCTGAGAGTGGCGACCCTGGGCCTCCCAGCCTTTCAGGGGTTCTCTAAGGAGATGGGTTCTCACCTGGAGCTAAGAACAGAGGTTCTGAGGGAGCAGCCTCCAGAAATCAAACTGTGGCCCAATCCAGCCCCTTGAGGTTAACTCTACAATTGCTTTACAATCCTGTACACAATCCAACAGTTTTCACACCAATAGAATATAGAATCTTGCATTTAAGCCTATGAACAGTCTTTCAAGTCAATTCAGAAGTACCTATTTGGAGAAAAATACCACATGATCTCACCCATTTATGGATAATAAAGAACATTATAAACTGATGAACAGAAAGATAGATACAGAGGCAGTAAAGCATCAAACAGATGGTCATATTATAACAGGAAAGTTAGGGAGAAGTGGGGTAGATAAGAGATCAACCGAAGGACTTGTATGCATGCAGATAAGCATAACCAATGGACACAAGACACTGGGGGGGTTTCCCCCCCACTCCCATGCATACCCTAATCCAATGGGAAGATATGTATACATGTAATTCCTTAATAAAAAAATTAAAGAGAAAGAAATACCTATTTGGTTATATATATTGGTATAAAGTGAATAACATTTAAGCTAATATCTGTTTTCCCAGACTACTTTTCTGTGTGAGGAGTGGAGAGATGAGGAAGGGTAGAAGGAGGAAGTATATAATAATTTAGTTTTGAGATATTACAATGGTATTAGTGCTATTGCGTTCAGGAACCTTTGTTGTTTTAAATATTACTTTATTTGTAGTTGGGCTCAACCACTTTTGAAACACATGAGTGAAAAAAATATGATTAAGCTTATTACCTAGATACTTATAAATATAACTGCATTTCAACAACCACAGGGACAAGAATAAGAATGAGATCATATTCCTGGTTCTCTCAAACCCCGACTTGGTTTTTCATAGAATATTTTATTAAGGGAATCAAGAAGTTGAGAAGATTCTGTTCTGCATGTAAACTAAAAGCCGCCCAGTAGTTGAGAAATTGAAAACCACAAAGCTTGGGAAGAAAAATGAATGCTTTGAAGCATCCATTTTTCCATTAAATTATGCCAATAAACTTAGGACCTTGAAAGTTACTGTGCTCAAATATTAAAAAGGAGGAAGAAAATGCTCTGCCTACTCTCACACCAGGACTGGAAACTGAATAAATAGAGAGGCAAGATTTTTTTAATCCTACTAGAATAAATTAGTCAATGTATTACTCTCCTATTAAGTTAATATTAAGCAGTATGGATTAAATATCAATTTATTAATGCAGACAATAACTTTTCTAATCTTTCCATTTTACAAAAAGCCCAGACCTATCCCAAATTTTATCTTTTCTAGGCTTTCCACATGAGTACGTGTTTTTCCACGGGTTGAGTAAGAACACCAACGATGAATTAAGGATGATATATTAAATCAGAATAAGAACAACTAACAAGACCGAAAAACCACAGGAAGTCGCTGTGCTCAAGCCTTTCTGTCTTGAACGAGTTTAAATTAGTGACAATAGAAAAGAATGTACAATTAGGTTTGGATTACAGTGCAGGATGCCATGTTATCACAGCCATATTAGTTTACTACTAGTCCCCTACGAATGCAGGTGACGTACGAATGGGAAAAAGTGAATTTATTGCAGTGACGATTGTTCTCCTATTTTTTCCCTCTCTGCCTAACTAACAGTCATTTTTTTCTCTTTGTCTTTCCCCTACTGAACAAAAACTAGTATTTATAGGACTCACTGGACAGGATGTGAAATGACAATCATTAATAATCAGGGTGGGGATTTTATAACAATTTATAGGACTTAAACCATTTTGCCAGTAATTAAGAAAATAATCATGTAGTCATTTCATTTCACTCTGAAGTATAGCAGTTGAAATGATTACGATATATTAACATTTATTGATTCTATATTTGTAGCACACTATTGTCCAAGAAAGGATTCATTTCATAAAATAGGAGAGAGTAAATAGAAGGGCAAGTGGATTTCTTTTGAAAAGCACCTTAAAATAATCCCAGTATTATCTTTAAAAGATCCTTAAATCTAAGGTAGGTTGAACACAGGTTAATCTGTGGAGGCCCTCCTGAGATTTTATCTGCAATAGAAATATTGATTCCACTGAGATTTCTGGCTCTTAGAACTCCAGATTTCTGGCTTCTAGAACACTCTAGATTTCTGGCTTTTAGAACACTCTAGATTTCTGGCTTTTAGAACTCTAGATTTCTGGCTTCTAGAACTCTACATCAGGAGAACTCACAAAATCACACCATGCGAACAGTTTTACTCAAGAACCACGTATCCCATGAACTCTCGCTGATGTGTCAAAGGCAGTGCCCTTTTCTCGATAGGGAATGAGTCCGTTCTAAATTGTTCATTTCCACCCAAATACCATACTCTTCCCACCTCCTCTCACCACCCTCCCTGCTCCCTGCAATTAATGCCAAGCCACAGCCCTCTCCTTCCACCCATTCCCTCTTCTTTCTAAGCACACACATGCTGTCTCGTTCAGCCTCTGTGCAACGCCCTAGTCTTCTCTCCAGTGCTCCCTAACTCCAGCCTGCCCTGTCTGCTTTCCCATGCTCTTCTGCCTTCCCCATGCCTGCTTCCCCAGTAAGTAATTACACAGAAGTTAGACAGACAGCTGACCGTCCCATGAACAAACACACGCATTCACTTTCAGGAAGGATGCACCAGGAGAGCACAGTCACGGGAGAAGAGTTTGAGGAGAGGAAGCCATGGGTAGTGGTCAGTAGAAATATTCCAGTTTTGGAAAACATGTCAGAAAAGGCGTCATGCATGGGATGGGGCTTCCAAAACTGCGGATGAAGGTTTCGCTTTCCTCGCCACGCGTGGACTAAAGATTCCCCTCACGGCATCAGTCTCTGCCGACTCTGAAAGACCAATGATCTCGCTTTGCAATCCTTCTTTATCAGCGTGTCCGAAAGGACTTCAAAGAGCCCTGTGCTCTGAATGGCATCGTCTTCCCAGTGCAGTGTGGCAAAGAGCCAGCACCTGGGGAGGCGGGACAGACAGAATCACCTTTGCTCTGCCATCCTGGGTTGGGTTCCAGGAGCTGCTTTCTCGAACCAGATCACATTGGAAACTGGGAAACGTAGCCACGCTGGTAGCTTCCAAAGGACACCAACTAACCTACAATCACATCTGACCACATCAGTCTACTTTCTGAAATGATTACAGAGAAAAAGGCAAATGAGGTCATGTGCTTATCCATTTATTACTGGGAGCCATGAGGAGCATCATTAACAGTTGTAAACCCTTTTCAAGAAAGAACCAAAATAACGCAACACACACCTAAACTACCTAAAGCAATCTTAACAGCAACAGCGCTAACCAAATACCTCTGTCTCAATACTTGCTACACGCTTCCCACAGTGAGAGCCTTAGGACCACACAGCAAAATAATTTGTGCAAAGAGCATTCAGCCCAGCCCCGTTGTAAATAATGTAATAAGAGGAAGGCAATAAAGGTACTTGTTTTTGTTTCAAGTCTCCTAAGTCAGTTAATTTTTAATTAGCCACAATCACCACACACACACACACACACACACACACATTTATCTTCTACAATGAGGCTTCTAAGAGTGGAGGTTTTTCTTATTCCAATTTGGTTAATTGAGTGAGGACATGGATTCTCCTACTAGAAGGTACTTAGAGGAGGAACTTTTGTTCGCTCTAGTTCCAATATCCCTTCCAATGGCACATTCTGGATGAAAGAGGCCAGACAAGGCCATCCCTGCTGAAGGCAGAAAATGGGGCTTCCGAGCGTAATGAGAACGGGGGTCCCTCCGCAGCTTTCCCCACCCTCATGACCCTCTCTGTCATCAGAGGGGATTCAGACGGTGGAATTTCCAACTCCTATCATCATCTTCATCTCCAGCGTGAGGTGTTAGAGTTTTAATACCATGCCGAAACCTGTTTGGCTCAGTGGCTACAGCATCGGCCTGCGGACTGAAAGGTCCCAGGTTCCATTCCAGTCAAGGGCATGTATCCTGGCTGCGGGCACATCCCCAATAGGGGGTGTGCAGGAGGCGGCTGATTGATGTCTCTCTCATCAATGTTTCTAACTCTCTATCCCTCTCTTTTCCTCTCTGTAAAAAATCAATAAAAATATATATTTAAAAAAGGAATTTTAATGCCAAATAAATTCTGACTGCAGGATCCTGCGCTGGTACTGGCCAGGGGAAGCGCTCGGGCCCCGCTTGCAATCCCACTGGACACAGAACTGTAAACGGAGAAGGCCCGGAAGGTTAGCCAATCAGCTCAGCTCATTGGATTCTCTAGAAGCAAAGAGTCTATCATTTTTGCATCTCGGAATAGAATGGCTATTTAAATCTGATCGGATCACGTGTTCTGTAACAAATGAGAACAATAAATGTTGCACCCCAGCACACGCTCATAACCAAAACACGTCTTAACTTCCGGGAGTACACCCCCTGGTCTCTAGACTGGGAACCAGGGATGCCAGCTTCTCAGAGCCACACGAAGCTGACAGACAAGGCACCATCAAAAGACCACTTTTTTATTTTTTGAAACCAGACACACAATGTACCACTATTTGCTTTCCAGAGGTAAGATTCTTTGTAGCTTAAAGTTCAAAAATGTGCAACCCGATGCTGGCTTCACTAATGGTTAGCTGATTTCCGCATCCACGAAGTGGAGATAATAACACCTGCTTTGCATAATAACGGGATTTTGGCAAGAATTCCATAAAGCAATGTTTCTGCAAGCACTTCCACAAGAACAAAGTATTTTCATAAACATAATGTGATCAGCATTAAGTCTTCTTTTTTTAAAAATGTTTAATATGTTTTTTTTCATTTCAGAAAGGAAGGGAGAGAGAGAGGAAGACAAAACCATCAGTGAGGAGAGTCGTTGATCGGCTGCCTCCTGCACGCCCCACTCTGAGAATTGGAATTGAACCATGACCTCCTGGTTCATATGTTGAGGATCAATCACTGAGCCACACAGCTTTAAATCATCTTTAAATTAGTATCTTCTGCCCTAACCGGTTTGGCTTAGTGGATAGAGCGACAGCCTGCAGACTGAAGGGTCCCAGGTTCGATTCCGGTCAAGGGCATGTATCTTCGTTGTGGGCACATCCCCAGTAGGGGGTGGGCAAGAGGCAGCTGATGGATGTTTCTCTCTCATCAATATGTCTAGTTCTCTATCCCTCTCCCTTCCTCTCTATAAAAAATCAATAAAGTATCTATTTAAATCACACAAAGCCCCCTTCGGCCTGCAATCTCTGACTCAAGGCAGAGCAGTGGCTTTCCCAGGGGCAGACAACCATCACAAACTGAGGGGAGGTACCGGATAGCACAGGCTTTGCCACGCCATTGGGAGTTCTCAGCTCCTTCCTAACCCTCCAGCGCCTGGGCCACCAGCCCTGCTGTGAGTTTGCCTTCAGATCACCTCTTCCTCCCCGCCATGGCCGATGGCTGTGCCAGCACAGGACGATCATGCACATCTTGCCCTGTCCCTGCCCTCCTCCCTAGCTCTGGCTCCGAGGAAAAATGAAAGAGCCTCTGACACATGGGAACTTAGCGGCCAGGTTCTAACTGGGGCGAGAACAATGGGTCTTAATCCCCTGGAAAGAGCGAGCGAATCCGTGGCCAGCCCGGCCTGAGCCAGTTCTGTGTCCCTGAACGGCTGGCTGAGGAGCTGGCGGGAGGCGGCCGCTCTGGACCCTGCAACCCGTGCCTCTCCGTGGACACCCTGGGAATAGCGATCAGCTCCTCCCACAGAAAGAGCAGCCTCAGCGAACTGGCACCAGAGACGGGGCGGAGGGAGCACAGACCCACATTTGGCCTGGCTTTTTTAAAAATATATATATTTTATTGATTTTTTACAGAGAGGAACAAAGAGCTAGAAACATAGATGAGAGAGAAACATTGGTCAGCTGCCTCCTGCACACCCCCTACTGGGGATGTGTCCACAACCAAGGTACGTGCCCTTGACTGGAATCAAATCCGGGACCTTTCAGTCCACAGGCCAACGCTCTACCCACTGAGCCAAACCAGTTATGGCTTGGCCTGGCATTTACATTCAGCTAAAAGTCATCAGCCCTGCCCTAACGGGTCTGGCTCAGTGGATAGTGTCATCGGCCTGTGGACTGAAGGGTCCCAGGTTCGATTCCGGTCAAGGGCACGTACCTTGGTTGCGGGCACATCCCCAGTAGGAAGTGTGCAGGAGGCAACTGATCGATGTTTCTAACTCTCTATCCCTCTCCCTCTCCTTCTCCCTTCGTCTCTGTAAAAAAATCAACCAATAAAATATATTTTAAAAAAATAAAAAATAAAAGTCATCAGCTCTGGCTACTTTGTCTCAGTAGCTAAAGCCGCGGCCTGTGGACTGAGGGGTCTGGGGTTCCATTCTGATCCGGGGCACCTGCCCTGGTTGAGGGCTCGATCCCCAGTAGGGGACGTGCAGGAGGCAGCCCATCAATGATTCTCTTTCATCATTGGTGTTTCTATCTCTTTCTCTCTGTCTCTCCCCCTTTCCTTTCTGAAATCAATAAAAACATTAAAAAAAAGTCACCACAGTTACAGCTGCACTTGGAATATGACTCAGGCAGAGGTTTGCCGATCCTTCTCTTGTCGGCAAGGCAACACATCTGTACATTTCAGCCCCTACAGCTCTGTCTTTTAGCAATTACATATTAAAAGCAGATTCTATTAACCAATGATGTTATGATATTATGGCTGTAGCCATTAAAAGTCCTTCCCAATGTCAGTGAAAACTCGACGGCTGTGGTTTCTAAACGTCAGCGTGCCTGAGAAACATCTGGAAAGCATAAAATGCAGATTCCAGGCACCCACCTGCAGAGTCTCACAGAGCAGACCTGGAATGAAACCTCAGAAATTGCATTTTTAACAAGTGCCCAGGTGAAGCTTAGCCTACAATCTTTCCATCTTAATGTGATTTTTATCATCCCAACTGCATTTTAAATCCTTTGAAGAAAAGGGAAAAAAAAAAAAGGAAATAAAATGGGAGGAGGAAGGACAGCCAAGAATGGATCTTGACAACTTTGTAGATCATCTTACTCTGGTTTTTAGTGATTTTTAAATTAAAAGTTTATGGCACAATAATCCATAATACGAGTGCTCTTTTTGAACCAAATAAATTAAACGAAGAAAAGATGTGTTCCCAGAATATCTTTCAGCTTCCCCAAAGCAAATATCTTTTATGTGGGATATTTCAAAGAACCTGGTTTTATATGTTCAAGCTAGTAGTCTGAGCCTCCGTATTATTTTAAGCTTAAGGCTTTACGTTTTGCATTCACTGATAGTATACAAGGTGGAAATATAGAAGTAATGTGACCAATTCAAGACACTCAAACATCCGTGACCTACTCAATCAGCAGGAAAATATCACTTCTGCATTTCTCCAAATATAAAGCTCAATATTTGTTATAGCAATGCCCGCATTTTTTTTTTATTTTAGAAGTCTAAGATTTCAGCTACTAACTTTCCATAATGATGACATCCTGTATAATAAAAGCCTAATATGCTAAGTGTTCGATAGGCCAGTTGACCATTCAACCAATCAAAGCTTAATATGCTAAAATTATATGCTAAGGCAGCTCAACTGCTTGCTATGGCATGCAATGATGACCACCAGCAGGCACACAGTTGACTGGTCGACCAGTCGCTATGATGTGTTCTGACCACCAGGGGGCCAGACACTCCAACTGCTAGGTTAGCTTGCTGCTGGGGTTTGGCCAATCAGGACTGAGCAAGATGGGCTGGACATGCCCTGGAGCCCTCCCAAGGTTTCTTCTTGGCTAGCCAACCTCCCACATCCCTCCCCAGCCCTGATTGTGCAGCAGTGGGGTCCCTTGCCTGGCCTGCGCCCTCTTGAAATACAGGACCCCTTGGGGATGTTGGAGAGTCAGTTTCAGCCTGATCCCACAGGCCAGGCTGAAGGCCCCCAACAGTGTATGAATTCGTGCACCAGGGCTCTAGTTAAGTTAAAACGTTTAATTAGACCAGTGTCATATAACATATAGTACTCACTCTTTTCAAATAAATCTATTGTTCTTTGGCAGAAATTCTGGATCCTATAATTCTGGACAACTTACAAACCTGTGTGGTTTGTTCTTGGCACTTGAAGTTGGTTTTATTTCCTATTGTCCTTAACAGGCTGGCTTCATGGTATGTGGTAGGTAGAGTCATACAGAGCCCAGCATTTGATTCAATGCTCTACTGCCAGTGTCTTGAAAATTCTTAATAATTGTTGAACAATGACTTACTTTTGCATTTTTCACTATGCCCTGCAAATTATATGCCTATTCCTACTCCTTAATAATATTTAGGTGTGATTTTCTTACAACAAACATGACAAGCATTAGCACACTGCTTTGGTGTTCCCATTTTCCATTAATGTGTTTGTTTACTGTACAGCAGTCCTCCCTCATGTGCAGTTTTGCTTTTCACTTCAGCTACCTGCAGTCAACTGCAGTGAAAAAATACTAAATGGAAAATTCCAGAAATAAACAATTTACAGGTTTTAAATTGCATGCCATTTTGAATAGTGTGCTGAAATCTCACACTATCTAGCAGCATCCCACCCAGACATGAATCATTTCTTTATCCAGCGTATCCAAACTATATACTTTCTGCCCCTTAGCCAACTACTAGCCATCTTGATTATCAGACTCATTATATTTTAGAGAGGGAGAGAAAGAGAAAGATACCACATTCACATAACTTTTATTACAGTATATTGTTATAAATATTCTATTTTATTATTGTTGCTGTTAATCTCTTACTCTAATTTATAAAGACCATCATAGGTATATATGTATAGAAAAAATAGCAGATAGATGAAATAGAGATAGAGATAGAGATAGAGATAGAGATAGAGATAGAGATAGAGATATGGTTTGGTTCTATCCCTGGCTTCAGTCTAAATCTTGGAACATTTTTTTTGTAGATAAGAGGGGACTATTATTTACATAAATATTTGCTTTCAATCACTGGATTACAGAAAGGACTAAAGATTCATTCCCTAGTCTCACAGAATTCCAAATCTTTTGGAATAATTAATTATCTCTATGTAGAATAGCATGCACAAAACAGTCCCCAATAGTAGTTTCCATGAATAGAGTATATAACCATAATTTCATATTAATTTGTTCAAATAATAACAGAAACCTTGTGCTTATCGTTCTAGAAACAAGGAGATTGGGACTATGTCTAGAAATCAGGTAATATCAGGTATTTTACATCATAAAACACAACAGAACTGTTCACTACTTAGCTGACTGATAGCCTTTTACCAGCTAAATAGTGAACAATTCTGTTTTCGGGCTCACAATGTCCAAAATATGCCATGAAAGCATTTCTCCATAACTCCTGAAGATGACTCTTAGAGATGAAAATCATTTCCTCTTCTTTCACCTGATCGTGGAGACTAGTTTCTCCATTAACTGGATTCAAGAAAGAGCGAGAGTATGTCTGACTTCAGTTACACATGCACATGTGCTAATAATCTCCACATAAATTGTGGGAGAAAGGGCACAGATGAAACCATTCTGGAATCTGCGAAGGTCACGGAGTGCAAGTCAACAGCAGTTATTCTTAAGGCTTCATTTTAAAAAGTGAAAAATAAAAAATTGTGAGCTACATGGTAGCTATGTATGTGCGTCAAGCAGCAAATGCCTATTGAATGAGTCTCCCAGGAGTTTTCTGCCCTAGGAGTTAAAGGTTGGAGGACAGTATATACATATTGACAGAGCCTGGGACCACCCATGTGATACAGCTCCAGCCATGTTTCCTTGCCCCCAGCCATCCTACTGAATTCTGTTTGGTATTTTTTTTTTCTTTCAGCAGAAAGCATTTCCCCAAAAGGCACCTACATACAACTTCCTAAATTCTGTAATTGTGTTTTGGCCAGAGTCAATCTCTGCATCCAAAACTTTTTCAGAGTAAGTCCTTCTATAGGCCAAAGATCTCCAGGTATTTGAGATTTTACCATTGTATGTGCTAACACTTGGAGCTGTTTTTTGTTTAACAAGGATAAAACTCTTTTGTGAATTGTACTACATAGTTCTATGTTTGTACATACTGTTTTTAATAGAAAGTATTTTAGACTTTTATTGATGACCCCAAATTACAAGTTAGATCATTGACCAAAGATGTCTACTTTTAGATGAGTTAAAGTAGACTTATCTTTCCACCTGAACCCTTCAAACACAGGAAAAATGCATAAAAAATCATGTTTAGGGCACTGAGTCAGCTAACAAAGATCCCTAAAAAATGAGAAACAAATGAGGTGCGTCCCTCAAGTGCTCACCTTACTGAGGTGGAAAGCTTACAGGGTGTAGTGCTGGGAGGCTGAGCACAATGGAGCTCCACAGACCAAAGTGTCTAAAGTGCAGGAGGACAGAGAATCGAAGAGAGAGAATTCCTCTGTATTAGTCAGTGTTCTCCAGAGGAACAGAACCAGTAGGAAATCATACATATATACATACACACATACATATATACATACATACATATACACATACATAGATTTCTTACAAATAATTACTTTGCATGATTATTGAGGCTAACAAGTTCCCAAGATCTGTAGTCAGCAGTTTGAGGCCTAGGAGAGCTAATGCTACAGTTTCCAATACGGTATTTTCTGGCATATAAGACAACTGGGCGTATAAGATGACCCCCAACTTTTCCAATTAAAATATAGATTTTGGGATATACCCACCCTATAAGACAACACCCAGCATATAAGACGACCCCCGACTTTTGAGAAGATTTTCCTGAGTTAAAAAGTCGCCTTATATGCCGGAAAATACGGTACTTAGTATAGATCCAGTCCAAATTCTGGGAAGCTCAAGAACCAGGAATAGCTGATGTTCCAATTCAAAGGTGGTCAGGTGGTAAGAATTCTTCTCTTACTCAGGGGAGGCGGAAGCCCTTTTGTTCTATTTAGGTCTTCAACTGATTAGATGAGGCCCACCCACAGTCTGGGGCAAGCTGCTTTACTGAGTCTACTGATTCAAATGTTAACATCATCCAGAAACATCCTCACATGCCATTCAATCAAAATTCACCAGCATGAAAAGAAGCATAAAAATATATCTTATAACAAATAGAAAAATTAATCAATTGAAACTGACCCAGAAGTTATACGAATATTAGAATTACCAGAAAAGAACATTAACACAGTTATTACCATTGCATTCCATATGTTTAAAAGTTAAGAAAGGTTACAGAGGCCCGAAATGAATTTCTAGAAATAAAGACTAATTTTCTAACATAATTAGATATTGCAGAAGAAAAATGTTAGTCCACTTGAAAACAGGACTATGAAAACTACCCACAAGGTACAGAGAAACAAAGATAAGGGTGACAGTCTCCCATTGGAAACTGCAAGTGAAAAGACATTAGAGTAAAATCTCTAAAAGTACTGAAAGGAAAAACATCAACCTCAAATTCTCTATCCAATGAAAACATATTTTAGAAATGAGGGCAAAATACAGTTTTGCACACATACAACAGCAGAAGTAATTTATTAGCAGCAGAGCACATTATAAGAAACATCAGAGGTGGTTGATCAATTCACATTGCTATGACAGAACTAGAGGCCCAGTACACAAAATCCATGCCGTTGTGGGGGTTCCGCCAGCCCGACCTGTGCCCTCTCACAGTCCAGGAGCCCTCCGAGGATTTCCGGCTGCTGGTTTGGGGAGTGGCCTAAGCTGGCAGTGGGGCATGCCTAGCACCGCTGCAGAGACAGGAGAGGCTCTCACCACTGCCACCGTGCTCCCCAGCCATGAGCCTGGCTTCTGGCTGAGCACTGCTCCCGCTGTGGAAGCACACTGACCACCAGGGGGCAGCGCTTGCATTGAGCATCTGTCCCCTGGTGACAGGGTCACATCATAGTGAGTGGTTGAGCGGCCTTAGCATATAATTAGCATATTATGCTTTGATTGGTTGATCAGATGATCGGACAACAGGACACTTAGCAAACCAGGCTTTTATTATATAGGATGGTCCTCAAGGTCTACTGAATTAATAATTCTACTTTACTCTTAAACCAAATGGCCCCCGTAGATTGATTTTGTTTTTGTTTTGTTATGCTTTAGTTTATGGGCCTAATTTTACAATGTTATCTTTTTCAGGCTTTCGCCTATCAGTTCCTTCATTTATTTATCACCACCCTTTTTTTATAACAATTTATATTTTCTGTCCTAATTTGCTGTTTCTCATTAGTGGGCCTAGAAACTGGATAAGGAAATCTATTAGAATTGTGAACAAATGAGGCTAAAATCTCCTCATAGCTTTAAGCCATCAATTTTGTGTGATATATACTTAATCACTTGTGTGATACACTTAATCACTTGGAAGTACATCCCCTCCCAGCTACTAGTATCTTCTGAGGGAAAATAAGGTAACAATTATTGTAAGGAAAACTACTCCATGTTGAATGTTCCCTATGTGTTAAGTCATTATTCTAAATCCTTCACATATATATTTCTAATCTTTTCCATAGCCTTCAGAACCTTTAGTATCCACTTCCAAAGTATGTAAGGTTGTGAGTAAAGAGGTGAAATGGTAAAGTGCGTGGGAATATCAGCTTTGAATCCAGATACCCCCATTAAAATTGCAGTTCTCTGCTTCCTAGCACTGCATCTGTGGACAGATCACTTAGCCTCACAGTCTCTACCTGGACAACTCCAAAAGCCCACCATTGCATTACCTGCCTTTGCAAGCTGAGTATATAATAGGGCATTCACGTTACATGAGAATATATATATGAGAAGTATATATTTAGAACACATGTAAATATGTGCGTGTAGAATATATATTATATATATATATATATATATATATGTATATATATATGTGTATGTATGTATATATATATATATATACACACATATATATATATATATTTGTTTGGGATATATACAAGTATATATTTTTAGAATTTATTTACCCCATGTTCATAAAGTAAACACAGCAGCACAAAATGTTATCGCTGTACATTTAATTCATGTCACCTTATTCTCACTCGACCAAATCATGAGGTCAAGAAAAGAAAAAATTTCCAACGCATATATGACAGACCCTTAGATATCTCAGGGATAACCAGATTGATTATCCACTTCTGGTAATCTCCCAAGGACAGCAAGTGAAACACGGTTTCCTTAAGGGAACCCAAAGTCTGCCAAGCAGATCGGAAAGAAAAATTGCGCCCCATAGCATGATAGATGGGTTAAAGTCAAGCCTGTCATTCCAAAGTCTGCTTCCAGAATAATCTGCAGGGACAGTGACTTAGCAAGCGAGCCATAGCTCAAGTAACATGACCAGCAGTCACACAGCTGAAATAACCTACGAAGGTCTGAGTGTCAAGATAGTGAAGGGTGTACCGTGCACTTCTGCAGGGACATTCGTTCCTTCGATGTTCATTCAGCATTTTATTGGCAGGAATGCTACTCCATTTATGCTTTTCAGCTCGGTTTGTATTTATAGATGTCTCCTCTTCCAAACGATCAATGAACTACAAACCTGAAGACTGGGAGTCAGAATGAGAAGACATGGGTAGCTCTAACCTTCCTTTGATTTCTGCTAGACCTCAGATTAACACGGCTCTCATCACTGACACTGCGGCTCATGAGTAATTCATACTTTGTGGGATTTTTATGACATCCCATTTAGTGCAGCCTTGCCAAAAGTTAAAAAATAAAGAGCAGTGAATTATCTCTGAATACAGATCAAAGAGTTAATCATGTGGAAGCACAGTGGGAAGATCTGTAACAGAATGAAAACCAGGGACCGCGTCAATACTTGAGGCCATTTTCTAACACTTTATAACACAGGCCCTCAATCCATTCTCGCACCTATTTCTCATCGTTCATCCTGCACCTTTCTTTCTTTTTCTCTTCCTCTGTCTTGGTGTCTATCTCTCTGTTCATCTGTCCTAACTTCTTCTTTACTGTTCTTCCCCTTTTTTCCTCTTTTTCTCCATTTATCTTGTTCTTTTCACTTACATTCTTTTCCTTCATTCTTTTCATCACCCTGTACATAATATAAAATTCAAGTCTAGCCATTGTAGCTGTTGAATTATGTTTTAGAGTCCCACTCTTCAAATTAGAACAAATAAATGCACCGAACAGACTGTCAAATTATAGCAGGAAGGCTGGGGAGAGGTGGGGAGAGAGGGAAAGAGATCAACCAAAGGACTTGTATGCATGCATGTAAGCACAACCAATGGACACAGACACTGAGGGGGTGAGGGAGGATGAGGGCATGTGACAGGGAATAGGGGAGCCTGGGAGAAAGTCAATGGGGGGGGAAAGGAGATATGTGTACTAATATATATAATATTTTAAACAATAAAAAATATTTTAACAATTAGAACGAATAAAAATGTTTACACAGTCTCGAGAATTAAGCAGTTTTGCACGTGGCTTTTTGCCCTGAGTCAACCAGCCTTGTATCAGGACCCACATATTTGAAGCTATTTTGCATTCAAGGCCTTCAGAGAATTAACACTCGACTTTGCCTTCACTGTCATCAGCAACTGCTCTCTGTACCTGTTCTACTGTCCATTCCTTCTTCCATCTCTCTGCTGTAATCTGCTATTTCTAAAACCTTGTTTCTTATTTTGGGTTATCTTTCCCATTATTTTTTATTAAGAAATATAACTTAATTTAAAATATTTCATTGGGACTAAGTTCACTCTGGAATGATATGTTTTGGTAATTGTCTGAAAGAATGCTTTGCTTTTCTGCTAAGAAGCTGATAATGAATAGATACGAGGCCAAATAGTTTAATCTGTCTTGATTCTATCAAGTAGTTTTTAACTATATCAAAAGCCCAATAGAGTCTTTGAAAAGTGGAGCTGTACATTATGTAGCCATAAAGGAATGTTTGTGGAAATATGAAATAGCCATGGTCTTTACAGTGAAATTGCCAGAGGACAGAGGAGCAAAATTCAATGCAGGTCATCATGTGTGGTGAGGAGTGGCTTAATAGAAATAAGGAATGAAATACTTAGAAACTCGGGAAAAATAGTAGAAACTGGGAAAAAGGCTGTTGAGAAGATGGGTGAACGATAGTAGTCAGCTACTGTTAAATCTTAAGATGAGCCAACGAATATATATAGAAGGTCTAATCCATACCAAACCCTCCGCTAGTGGTTAAAACATTCAGGAGTGTTCATATTGTAATGGGGTTGAAAAAATTAAAAATTGAGTCCGGCTGGTGTGTCTCAGTAGTTGAGCATCAACCTCTGAACCAGGATATCAAAGTGTGATTCCTGGTCAGGGCACATGCCCACGATACAGGCTCAATCCCTCATAGCGGATATGCAGGAGGCAACCGATCAATGATTCTCTCTCATCATTGATGTTTCTATCTCCCTGCCCTTCCTCTCTGAAAGCAATAAAAATATATTTAAAAAAAAATAAAAAATTGTAATGTAATTTAGAGATAAGACCTGGGTGCAGTGGAAGCATTTAGAATAGGCCCCTGTTTCAAATAAGTAGAGATGGATTCCTGATGGAGGTGGCATCTATCCAGCTTCGAAAGGGGAAGAGGTGGAGGAGGAGGGAGAAAACATGTTTTGAGCATCAAGAGAATCTGGTTGAAATATAAGGAGGCAGAAGAGCACAGACATCTGAAAGCATTTAACATACAGCATCTGCCATCGGAGAATTAGATTCCCTAATTTTCTAAATGTATGAAAATCGGTGGGTTATTTCACTTTTCTCCACATCCACTTTCCTTTTCATCTGTGTAAGGGACTTAGAGTGAAGATAAAATGAGAGTTCTAGATCACGCCTCGCACGGACTCTAGCACAAAGTATGCCAAAAAGCATCATATTCAGTACAATTGCATTTTATCTAATCTAGTACACCAAACATGGTAAGATGCATGATTACTTTATGTAACACAGAGGAAATTTTTTTAAAACATTACAATTCATAGTAAGCTATAATCCATTGTAAGATACATCCTAGTCTAAGAAAAACTAAAATGTGAGGAAAACATTGTGTAGCTTAGAATGCACGAAATACAGTTAGTTTATCCTCCCAGCTCCATCCAGGATATTGAAACCGAAATAACCCAAAGATAAGACCACTATCAATTGTCAAATGACTGTGAAAACTTAAAGCAAGCCAGGAGGGCGGTCCTAGTATTGTGGTTCCCTGTTGTGATATTAATGCATTCGCTTATCTCTTCTCAAGTCAATATCTTATTAAGCAATCAAGCGGTGCTTGTCGATGCTATAATGCATCAAATGATAGGCATGTGGCAGCTGCGTTCTTTCCAGCAGCAAACCAGTTGATGTTTTGCAGTCTTTCCAGCAGGCAGCGGTCAGCTGGTCAGTATTTTAAGTCCAGTCCAAGAGACACAATGATAACAACTGTCCACTCACAGTGCATCCTTATTTGCACAACTGAATGTCCTTACAGCCTCTGTTTCTAGAAGTCTGGACCCCTGCCTGCCTACCAAATTACGAGGTGTATTCAAACATCAGCCCACATTCCTCTCAAGGAAGCATTACCATTATGCAAAACACATTCTATTTCTCTTCTAGTCTCCAAAGGACTAACTCAGACAAGACAATTCCCTTTCTCTTTAGTAATTTGGTTAATCCCTTCTGGTCTCCAAGCGGCCTATCTTGTTCAAATTGTAAACTATGATTAGTAAACTCTGAATCCACACCGTCTAAAGCAGTGGTTCTCAACTTTCCTAATGCCACAGCCCTTTAAATACAGTTCTTTATGTTGTGGTGACCCCAACCATAAAATTATTTTTGTCGCTACTTCATAACTGTAATTTGCTACTGTTATGAATCTTAATGTAAATATCTGTGTTTTCTGATGGTCTTAGGAGAGACCCTGCTAGCTGTTTGTGACCTGTCACAGGTTGAGAACGGCTGGTCTAAAGGAAAAACACTGCTCACACCAACCAGTTGTGGTGAGTGTGTTTAATTCCCTCCGCATAAATAAGAGCATGTGCTTTAATGAACACCAACAGAAAAATATTCAGGAATTTGCCATTATTCGGAAGGGAAGGGAAACTCAGCAGTGCGTTCTCTCAGCACTAATATCCAGACAACATTAAAGCGCCTCAGAGAAGGGGAATTGTCTGAAATTGCTGGAATCAGACACAACACGAAGAAAACGGAGCTGGGAGAATCTTAAAGCAGGATCGCCACCGACGACCCCCCTGCAGTGCAGTGCACAGAAGCAAAGGAGCACAGATAAAAGAGACAGGAGTTGAGGGGATCCAAAACTGAACCCCATGTGGGCAACAGTGAACTGTGTGAGCCTGCTCATTCAGTTTGCAGCTTGGGGCTGGTAAAATTCGGATATTGAACTAGATCGGGGGTTCTTAAAATTCATTGAGGGGGACCATCAACATAAATGGGAAAGGCACCTTCATCTTCTCTAAAATAACTAAACTGTATAGCATTTCCTCCAATGAGGAGCAGAGGTGGTAAACGGCACTCTTAGCAATACTTACAATTTTGTTCCAAAATAACTACAAGTATTTTCACATTTAATACAGTTGTTACTGGTATCTTAAAATATTTATAATCACCAGTGCTTCAAATTTACAGTAAACTCATAGCTACTTTTTTTAAAATATATATTTTTATTGATTTTTTTACAGAGAGGAAGGGAGAGAGATAGAAAGTCAGAAATATTGATGAGAGAGAGACATCGATCAGCCGCCTCCTGCACGCCCCACAGTGGAGATGTGCCCGCAAGCAAGGTATATGCCCCCCACCGGAATCGAACCTGGAACCTTTCAGTCCGCAAGCCGACGCTCTATCCACTGAGCCAAACTGGTCTTGGCTCATAGCTACTTTTTATTTAATGCAGAAGCAAAGATGCACATATATTGCTGGATCACCACATTCTCAAAAGTGTTATGATAAACATAATGAACATAACTCATTTCTTCCATAATCATACAGATGTTAGCTTCTGAGGTTGAAAATGTTGTTCTGAGAGAGGTATTTACAAACTAACATGGTCCCCGGGGCCGGGCAGTACCTAAGGGCCGATCCCCAGAACATTGGAGAGTTCGAAGCCCGTCAGCTCCTCATCAGGTGCCTCACTGGCTGCGACACGTGTCAAGGCCGAACAAG
Organism: Lasiurus borealis; assembly: GCA_004026805.1. Classification (NCBI taxonomy): domain Eukaryota; kingdom Metazoa; phylum Chordata; class Mammalia; order Chiroptera; family Vespertilionidae; genus Lasiurus; species Lasiurus borealis. The sequence continues at coordinate 74,662 of PVJN01002328.1, forward strand.
AGCAGGAGACTGAAGTCACTGCCATATGGGGTGGAGGTGACAACTGCAAACTTTGGCGTGTCCTGCGTGCAACTTCCGGTCATGTGGTGGGACTAGGACATGCAAAGGGAGCAGAACAAGATGCAGGGACGCGGGTCCCGAGTAAGCAGGACTCAGCAGGCAAGTGCAGCATCAGATTGACCCAGCCCACTCTCCCGAAAAGGTCCAGGTGAGTGGTCCTCTGACACGTGCTGACCGTCACTGCCTCGTGTGAACTGTTAGTTGTTAGCAAATAACAAGGGAAAAGGCTCTGGGAATGTGATGGTGGCACGGAATACTCTCAGAGGGAAGCACATGCATGCGCTTTGATAAGAACTGGAATGGACTGCATGCTCTGACATGTTAAGTTCATGGCTGTGATTGTGGGTACAAGGTACAACTAAAACAATGCGCTTCCTTCCTGGTAAGTGCCCACTGGAGTGAGGCACATACCCTGCTCTGCAAATCAACCTACTGCTTCTAGCAGTGAAAACAGAACACGCACACACACACACACACACACACACACACACACACACCGTGAGGGGGAGCAGGAGTAAGCCGAGGTGGCTCCTAGCAGGGAAATTTCAGAGTGGAGGGCGATGGGCAGGTGGGGTCTCTCAAACCTTAACGTGCAAAAGAAGCATCGGGGTGTTTATTAAAAGTGCAGATTCAAGGGATCCCCACTGAGATTTTGAATCACGAGATTTGGCGTGGGATCCTCCAAATTGGTATGCAACAGGCACCTGAGGCTTCATACGATGCAGGCGATCTGCAGGTCATACGTTGAGAATGACTAGCTGAGGCTCCTAGTTGAGAAATTTTCAGTAAAAGAAGCCAAGAGTCAAACCAACACGCTCCCTTTAAGAGCCCCTACCTACTCTCACTCGGGCGCAGAAGCCTGTGCGTGGGTACAAGGCCAACCCTGAGTGAGGCAGACAGTGATCAAGAGACTATTGGGAAGCCATTTGCCTTCAGAACCAGGTGGAAGACCCCGGGATGGAGAATAATGAGAGGAGAAGTGATGAGATGCTGGGATCGGTGGGAAAACATTACTCCCCCTCAGCTAGGCATATACAGAGGTTCAGCCTGTGAAACACGGGGTCTCCTTGGGGAGTCGTGAGCTGAACGAACCCTTCGGCAGGGAGAGGTTCAGACACACACACAGAAGCACCCTGGAAGGAGGAAATAGCTGCATTCAAAGCCAAAGTGAAACTCCGCATCCCGTGCTGATAAACCATCTCTGCATCAGCGTGTGCGAACACTGGTTTGCAGAGACACTCAAAGTCTAGGGTGGTCCGCGTATGCCCATATCCCTGTGAACTCACAGGAGATACAGCTGAAGCTATTTCGTATCTCCTGTTGAAACAGCACACTGGCCCAGGTGGCCTGATAAGGAACCCAGTCAGAGAGGAGAGCTGAGTTGGCCTCAACACGGTTACTGAAAGTCCTGTGTCAGCCTGGCCAGCAATGTGCCACTCTAGGTCCATGACCAATCTCCTCTCCATGTATCACCAGCGAGAAAGCAGGCCTTCCTAGCCACCATGCAAGCCCTTGACCGCCACTCCTGTTCCGAGCACAGGGAGAAGATCTGCAGAAGGGGTGTCCCCGGGAATAAACACACTGGCAAATAGGTCCACGGTGTGGCTTTTCCAGAATGGGACCTGCACTTGGAACTTGGAGAAACTATCGGCCCCTCCCTGTAAATTTGAGCTTAGAAATCACTCCTCTGCACTAGAAAGTGGTCATCGGGAAACCACCTGGAGTGGGAAAAATGGGAGTTCCATTGACAACAATGAGAAAACAGGATGAACAAACTTCCGCCTCTGAGAGTTTGTCCCCAAATTAATTAACATGAAAGGAAGTTCTCCACTTGTTGTCGTCAAAGCTTATTAAATGGGAGGGTTGAATTAGGGGTTCCTGATGAAGCTAGCCCGCCTTCTGACAGTGGTTTCAAAATATTCTGTTCATTTTTGTCTGAAGGCCAAAGTGGGTTTTGCAGAGGCTTGCCGAAAGCATGTATTAAAAGACTCGTCCTGTGTCTCCTATGTACAGGAGCCTCTCAGAATATCAACTGGAGGACCAAACCACCCTCTTAATTTGAAAATAACCACCAATGTTAACTCACCCTTCATCTATCGGGACAAAAACTTGGGGCATGTTTGCAAAGGTGAAACACGCAAGGCCCAAGACTTTGCATTTCCAGGCAAGGGGTTTGGTAGAGCTAATCGTGAACTAAAGAAACTAATTATCCTCAGAGAGCGGGAGTGGGGAGAGAGGGGTGTCTCCTGCCCCAAGTTGGAGAGCCAGAGTCTGAAGCAAAGTTTACTTCCCACAGTCCCTGACTTCTTCCGCTGGATTTTTATTTAACGCAGCAGATTCATCATGTGCCGGATAATTTCACATTCAGGGCTTCTCTGGTGCTCCATTTATCACGGAGAGCGGAGCCACATGCTCCTGTATTTTACTGCAAGCACCGCCCGGGTGAGAGAGACAGACGGTTCTCTTCTCCTGCAGTGACTTGGCGTCTGAAGCCTCATTTGGAATGATGTGCCTCTTCTAGGTTCAAGTTTTAATGTTGTGTCCCATTGGGGATACAAAAGTGAGGTGGCTGATGATATTGCATATTGATTACATGGTACACAATCCGTTAGACGTGGGGCCTTGTGGGTCAGCGAGAGCCAGGATCCATCAGCAAATGTTTACCTAACAGGGAAAAAAAGAGGGTCTTATAGATGAGTCGCATCCATACCGCTCATGTGTTCCCGATCGAGAAGAGAAAACGTGAGAGCTGGAAAATACTCCGTGATTTCCACCACTCGCTCCGGACACATCCTTTTCTGACGCCGCACACTTCTTCACCACCCGAGACAAGAAAAACGAGGAGCAAGGCGATGAGGGCTGAAATCATGATTTTCACTTTCCTCCGAAGTTTAAAGAGTGAGGTGGCTGATGAGATTGCACACTGATGACATGGTACACAATCCGTTAGGCGTGGGGCCCTGTGGGTCGGCGAGAGCCAGGATCCATCAGCAAAGGAAGCTATTTTCTCCGTGTGCTATTCTTCACGCTGTGAGGGCAGGTCCTAATAAAATCCATTGTACTTTCGAGAAGAGCGATCGATCCTTGCACTGCCCCTTGAGAATAATTCTTGTTCTGAACACTTTTCTCTCCTCATCCTCCCCCTCGTTGACTTGTATGTAGAGGGCTTGTATGTAGAGGGCTTGTATGTAGAGGGCTTACATACAAGGTGATCGCAGGATGCAATTCACTCCTTCATGAAACATTAAAGATGCCCAGTTTCATTTCCATGTAAGCTGATGTAGATTCTCCAAATAAAGGCATTTTCAATAACGGTGGGTATTAGGAAGCAGTGAGCTTTTCCAAAAAAGTTCAAATTCCCTCCTTCAAATGACTTCAAAATTCTTCCTTCAGCCCAAACCGGTTTGGCTCAGTGGATAGAGCGTGGGTCTGTGGACTGAAGGGTCCCAGATTCGATTCTGGTCAAGGGCATGTACCTTGGTTGCGGGCATATCCCCAGTGTGGGGCGTGCAAGAGGCAGCTGATCGATGTCTCTCTCTCTCTCCTTGATGTTTCTAGCTCCCTACCTCTCTCCCTTCCTTTCTGTAAAAAATCAATAAAATATATTAAAAAAAAAATTCTCCTTCAAATGAGAGCAATGTGCTAAGATTCCAAATTCAATAGAACAACATGCCTTGTGTGACTCTTAAAAAAGCACTTCATCTCTCTGACCCTCTGGTGACTCCTCTGAAAATAAGGACGATCCTTGTTCTCCATTGTGATTCCTTGGTTGATCGTTTTCTGATTTTCATTCAAGTTGTTGCAAAGAGCAACAAAATTTGCATCATCTGTTTGGATTTGATGGCACCTATTTTGTATCATATAAACTGTGACAGTTAGAACCCCATTCTAAAATCTCTGTTAAGTTCATGTGGTCTCCACTATCTGTACCTTTATAAGCACAGAGCTATATTAATTTGGACAACAGGACAACATTTTCCCCAAATTTTAAAGATTTAAATAAAATGATGGTTTTGTATCCTCAAGACTTACAATGGATCAATCCCTTGAATATTTACACAAATTCAGTGACTTATTAGTTGGCTGAAGTTCTTAGCATTGCGGTAAAAAGTTAATAGCTATTAAGCAAGCATTCTCCAGATTAGTTATTATCCACTCACTCTAGGTTCAATTCTTGTTTCACTCTAAAGATACCCTAAATTGCTCATTGAAAGTAATTCGAATCCTGAAGTAAAAATAAACTCGGCATTAGCATCTTACATAAGAAAACATTATAATAGTAAAGACTAGATGACTTGAGGATTATCCAATAGGTCACGCATGGGTTTAAAAAAAAATAATAGATTAAGCTATAAAATATCCTTTTAATAGAAAAAGAAAAACCAGATGTAAGGCCATCTAATGTTTTCAAGCAACTTGAACAGATTAGATAAACAACATGCAGAAGTTAGTTGTTGTCAAATAGCCTCAAAGCATGCTTTGGGTGGGAAAATGCTGGATGCACATAGCTTACGCTCGATGCCAGTTAACTCTCCTAAGTACAATTATCGTTGCAGAGCCTGGGGCTGTTTTCGTGCTGGAGGAAGTTTGAACACTGACAAATATTCAACAGCCATAGTTCTTGTTTCTTGTCTGCTCTGCCTTGAGAAGAACTTACTTCCAAGAAGGATGTTCCCTTTCCTCACCAACATACATGACACATAGATGTCCTGGACCTCGTGGCTATGCTTATTTTGTTTGTTTGTTTGTTACCATTTTTTTGATATGCATACTAGCTACTTAATCCCTAAACCAGCATTTTTCTTAAAACCATAGTATCTGTCTTGGAAATATCTTTTTCATTTAAAACCAGTAACAATGACAAGTGTCATGTTAAATCCCCTATTATCCTAATGTATAACTATGTCCACATTACCTCCTCTACATTTTCATCCAAAGCAAGGGACAAGGGAGTGGGAGGTGCTATACATGTATCCATTTATTGTAATTAATCTATGTACCACATCATGTGTGTTGCATATGCGTACATAAATATGTATGTATATAGAGAGCTATGTATATGTACATATCTATACACACAGAATATAAATTTTAAAAAATCATATGTCTAGGAGATGGGAACATCACTTTTTTATCATTAAAAATGTGTTTTCTAAATTTGCTCTGAGGAGTATGTATTACTTCTATAAGCCATATAAGTAATCAGCTATAAAATAAAGTGTTTTTGGTGATGGCTGCACAACAATATGAATGTACATACTAATACCACTGAATTGTGCACTTATAAATGGCTAAGAGAGGAAGTTTTGTTGTGTGCACTTTATGTCAATAAAAAAATAACCATTATAAAGTATGTCTTATCTATGAAGAAAGCACAGTTACTAACCACCATTCTAGAACAAGGACAATTTCCTCCAGAAATTGCTGCTCCTTTGCTTATTACCGCCGCCTCCCTAATTGGAGCCTAGAAAGGCAGTCTTGCCGAAGGTCCTTTGCCCTCTAGTACCCACAGGGCACAAGTAAAAGTGAATTCTCCCAGCTTGAGTCTGGCTGCCAGGCCACTGAGGAAACACGCGCTGGTGAGGGGACAGTCCCTATTTTCCAGAGGAAATTTTATTCAGGTGACAAATTCACAGGGGTGTGAAGATGAATCTCCTAAAGGCACATTACCCAGAATTACTCACTATTCCTGTTTGAGGATTCTGTCCACAAATTTGAGTTCTCGCTGTGCCTATTTTATAGCCTTCTCTTCTCACTGTGCACACTCTCACCGCCATTAAATATTCTTCTAAATAGCAATTGTATGGCTGCCTCTATGTGTCAAGTGACTTAAAAAAACACCTTATGCTTAATCCTTTAGATTATTGCTAATTTTTCACCATTATAAAGAGCACTGCCATGAGCATCCTTAAGCAAATATATTTTTCTTCCATAGATAATGGCATCCTCCTACTTTTTTTAAATTTACAAACTTTATGTTTTTTTAGCACTTTTAGCACTACAAAGAGTCTGGTATGTCTGACCCCACACGTGCACTGTCTCCACCATCAATATCCCACACCGCAGTGGTACACCTGATACAATTCATGAACCTACCCCGACATGTCATCATCACTCAAAGTTCATGCTATACACTACTATTCACTCCTTGAGTATCTTTTTTGCTAGTATATCTACTAGATCTTTCTTAAGATAAATCTCTTCAAGTGGAATTGCTGACATGAAAGATATGAACGGGAGACAAAAATGTACAGTTGAGTTTGTATGCCAGTTTCTCACTCTGCCTGAGTCTGAGACCTTCTCCCCACGTGGCAGAATGAATTACAGTCAGTCAGACATCAGTTCAAATCCCGGCTCTGAATTTCCTGGCTTGGTGACCTTGAGTTCAACTTGGCCTCCCAGCTTCAGTTCCTTCGCACCCAAAACAGGAATAGCAACCACCACCTCCCACGACTGTTGTATGAATGGAATGAAATCACGTGCAAACCTGCTTAGCACCGTTCCTCTTGGCAATTGCTATTTCACCGAGAATTTTCTGAGGCCACGGCTGTGAATCTAAGTCAAAGTCGTGAAAGTTGGGGTTCTTTTCCAACACTAGAGTGAGCTGTACCACATGCAAAGCATCCATCTCTTTAGACTAGACACCCACTTTGATGTCAGGTCATTGATTAGGACCCAGGTTCTTAAGTGAGGTGCCCATGTGACTGACCTACCAGAATGATCCACAGATAATCAATGGGACGATTTGATCCCAAAGCATCCTTACCGCTCCCTCGGGCCAGGATTCTCTGTGTGTCAATACACTTCCTCCCTCCACTCACTCGGAGCTCAGCCATGTGACCTGCTTTGGCCAATGGCCTGTGAACAGACTTAATGGCCACATCTCCCCTGAGGCTCAAATTTGTGATGCGGTTGGACTCACCTACCTGTGCTCCTTCCCTGCGCCGAGGGGAAGCAGGCCACCGCTCTTCCATCCGGGTCCTGGAAATAAAAAGGGACATGGAACAGACCTGACCTTCTCTATGCCAACCCACACCCCAACCTGGAATAAATTACTATTTGTTGTTACAAGCCAATAGCTGGGGAAGAGTGGGGGCTTGCTGGCTAATTCCCATGGCTGTTCATTTCTACCAACGGAGACACACTTGACTGAAGAATAGAGACATCAAGGGAAGGGAAGGTCTCTTTGAGGCATCTCTGTTCTCAGACATTTACTAAAAGCGGGGCCACCATCATGACCCCACCCTGCCTTCCCTTCCCCATCATAAAGGCAACGTACCCCGAAGCGTTAGCAAAGACAGTACGTCTGAGGCAGTAGAGCCCAGGTCCCAAGACAGACAGGCCGGGAATGGAAATCTGCCTTGTCTCACTCGGGTTATTTCTCCCCAGGGGTGATTTACAAGGTGATAAAAGACTTCAAGCTGCAGAAGGTACTCAGGCCGTTAAAAACCAGCCTTTTACGATCCCTTGTTCTTTATAGGACATGTTGTTTCATTAATCAAATGCTTATTCTATTAAGAAGTCCCAAACCTTTTTAAGATGGCGGGACATTTCATTTTTATGGCCCTCAAGTGACATTACGTTCTGCATGCTGCCCTGCGAGCCACTGGTGAGTTCGTGTCCGGGCTCCTCGCTTCTTCTGTCCTCTCTGGTCATATCTCTTCTGTATTAATATTGTCAGCCTCAAACTTCTCGTGTTGCTTCGTGTTGATGGTGGAATTAGATGCTGAAAAAGCTGGGCAAAGACCCTTTTCTTCCATGGCCATGTGTGTTAAGGCTGGAGCTAGTCATCAATGTCATGATCAAGCACATGGGCTTGCACAGTATTCCTCGTCATTTCCGGTACAAGCTTCGGCTGGCTGTCGTGACTTTGGCTGATAAAATTAGATCCTCTTGTCCACTCAGCCCAGAGCAGAGCCCTTAAGTCATTCTCTCCCTTGTCAAAAGGGGTTTTATACCGGAATGTCATGCTGCACATTTTCATGACCAAAGTGATCATCATTCTCTACATGTCATTTTTAGTCTCTTCTGAGTCACATATAACTGTGCAGAGCTCTTCATGTATAGTTCACCATCATGATGCGACAGCCACCTCAAGGTGCTCTTTAGAAATAGACAAAATATGTACTAGGTAGGTAGAAAGATAAACTGATAGAAACAGAGATCAACTAGTAGTCGTATCATTTTCACTAAGTTATAATTCATAAATGTATCAGAGCCTTTGAAAGATGTTTTCAGCAAACGCAAGCCCTGATTTCTTATTGACTTGACTGTAACAGTCAAGACTGGATTTTCTAAAGAAAGGGCGGACCCAATCACGGTATTTAGTACACAGATCTCACTGACAGGAAGGGAGGAAACAAGGATGGGAAGGAAGGAGGGAAGGAAGGAAGAACGGAGGAAGGAAGAATTGATCTATGTGAGAAAACAGAAACTTATAATCAGGGAATCCCTCCATGTTCCATCCCCTATGGGAAGGGGACCCCACCTCTGATCAGAGTACTGACAGTGCTCTCTGAAGGTCCTTAGTATTTTCAGAATGTCTTCCCAGTTTCTTGCTCTGTTCCTTCAAATAGGCACACACTTCCCATGTTAGAAAAGAAATGTGTGTTTGGCAATATTCTTCCTTACATTCCCCCTTTCCTTTTACAAGAAAAATTGAAATGCTGTAAATCTGACTTTGCTCCACCTGCTACTGAAAGTAGCTCTCAAAACCGGCAAGGCATCATGAATCCCAATTCTAGGTGCCTCCTTAATCCCTTCTTTTGATCTTCCTGTAAGATTTAACTCCAACTGGGCATTCATTCTTAAACCTCTGCTCTAACAAGGCCATGGTCTTACAAGGCCATTCCTGCTCAGTTTCTTTCACTCGCTTTCCCTTCTCCCTTCAGGGAGCCACCATCTTTAGCCAACCTCTCGGTTCTCTTCTCACTGAGCACTCACTGATGTTCACATGGACATAATCTTCAAATATCCATCTCTGACGTAGATCGCATGCCCATGCTTCGTTGCCTGGAGTGAACCTCCTCTGGTTGGACATGTGCATCTGTTTCACCTCCAATCCTAACGCCCCAAACATTTCCTCAGTGCCCCCTCCTCTCTATTCCAGCTCCCAAATCTCAATCCAGTCCTCATTGCCCACCTATGGATTGCTATAGCTGCTTCCCCTACGGCAGCCTGAGCCCAATCTCTCCCTGCTCTGCTCTACCATGAAGACAGGTTGTCTCCAGAATCAACTGTGGTACCTATGGCACTTTTATTTTCATTTTAAAGCATATGTCTGGTCCCCATACATCAATATTGTTCTTTATTAGGTCTTAGATGAGGTCCCCAATGTTATTTAAACATATACATGGGGTGTATTGGTTTCTAGGGCTGCCGTAGGTGGTATCAAAACTGGGTGGTTTAAGGGACAGAAATTTCCTCTCTCTGTCTGGAGACCAGAAGACTGGAATCACAGTGTTGGTGGAGCCCTGCTCCTTCTAGAAGACACTAGAGCAGTGGTTCTCAACCTTCCTAATGCTGTGACCCTTTAATACACTTCCTCATGTTGTGGTGACCCCAACCATAAAATTATCTTCATTGCTACTTCATAACTGTAATTTTGCTACTGTTATGCATCGTGATGTAAATATCTGTGTTTTCCAATAGTCTTAAGCGACCCTTGTGAAAGGGTTGTTCAACCCCGAAAGGGTCATTCGACCCACAAAGGGGTCGCGACCCACAGGTTGAGAACCACTGCACTAGAGGAAAAGCCACGCCCTCCCTCAAGCTTTTCATAGCCTCAGGCACTCTTTAGTTTGTAGATGAGCTTCTTTTCCCTGTGTCTTCACGTCATCTTCCCTCTGTGCACGTGTCTCTGTGTCCAAGTTTCCCCTTTACATAAGGACACTAGTCATATTAAGGCCCGCCCTCATGACCTTATTTTAACTCAGTTACCTCTGTAAAGACTGTATTTCCAAATAATGTCACACTCTGAGATACTGGATGCCAGAACTTCAGCATATCTTTTTTGGTGAGGAAAGTGGGGGTCACAATTCAATGCACAACACAAATGACCCTAATCACAGTATAGACTTGTGAATGAACCATTGCTCTAGACCAGCACTTCTCAACCTCTGGGTTGAGACCCCTTTGGGGGTCGAACGACCCTTTCACAGGGGTCGCCTAAGACCGTCAGAAAATGCAGATATTTACATCACGATGCATAACAGTAGCAAAATTTCATGGTTGGGGGTCACCACCACATGAGGAACTGTATGCAAGGGTCATGGCCTTAGGAAGGTTGAGAACCACTGCTCTAGACTAAGGTAAGCAAATTACATACCACAGGCCAAATCTCCCTCCTACTCTTAGAAATGAAGTTTTATGAAGACACAGCCCCATACCTATTTGATTATTTTTTGTCCGTGGCTGATCATGCTACAACAGACGAGTCAACTGTGCACAGCTGAGTCTGTGTGGTCTGCAAAGCTTAAAATCGTTACAGAAAAAGTTTGCAGGCCTGCTTCCTACCACTGGTACCTAGTGAGGGTGGTACCACTGACGGAAGAGAAGAGGATGTGGCACCCAGATATGAAACCAAATAATAATTAATCGTAGAGTGAAAAGCCCATTTCCTTTTTAATTTTTTTCTATTGTTATGGTTATGTGAAGGAAAAGATTTCTTTTTTAAGAGATCTTTATTGCTTTCTTAATACTTGTTTATATCTGTTTCTAACAGAGAACAAACAGACCTCAGACTTAGAAGTTTGGGCAGAAAACAGTATCTACCTAGGATTGAACATTTTTTCATTGTATTCATTTTTTATGTTTATTTCAACTAATGACCTATTTTAACTCAAATGCCACTTAAAACAAATCACATGCACAGCAGTGATATAATTTCCTTTTAAAATAAACCATTTAAGTAGGATAATCATTGAAAGGAAAAATATGAAGTGGTATGTAGTAAAACTGGGTTCAACTGTAGGAGAAAACAATTCCAAATGTCCTCACCAATGACTGAATTTCCTATCACTTACATCACGTCACTTCCCACTCCAACTCCTTCAGAGGGTTCCTTCTTCACACGGGCAATCACGGCCATTCCACAGTTGCCTGCTGTCTACAGTTCTAGCCAACCACGGCCCACACGTGACATCAACTACCCATGAGCCAGACTCTCTGGTCTCTCCTCTACCCACCGATCACATCTTCGCCTTTTCATCTCTCACTCCCCTCTCACACTTTCCCCAAAATTTAACCCTCTTTTCCCATCTCTTGTTCTCTGCTGTTTCTTTTAGGACCGATTGTAACTAATGGTGAGACTTTCTCCCAGACCTCCAACTGCGCCTCACTGTCTGTTCTATACACACTGTCTTTTCATTCATTTACTGTTTGCAGGTCACCTGTTGAGTATCGAGCCTTACCCTAAATCAGTGGTTCTCAACCTTTCTAATGCTGCGACCCTTTAATATAGTTCCTCATGTTGTGGTGACCCCCAACCATACTTCATTACTGCAATTTTGCTATTGTTGTGAATTATAATGTAAATACCTGTGTTTTCTGATGGTCTTAGGTGACCCCCAAAGGGGTCTCGACCCACAGGTTGAGAACTACTGTCCTAGATATTAATAAACATTAACATATGTGAGCCTTACCCTCACTAAGCTGCAAGTCCTCGGAGAGGAAGGGACCAGCAAATCACCACAGTGCACTAATTGCTGGATATCACAAAAGGGAAGGTGCGGGGGAGCATAGGGCAGGGAGCGCTCATCCAGATGAGAATGTTAGATCAGCCCTCAACAAGGAAATGAGCCAAAACCTGTTTGGCTCAGTGGATAGAGCGTCAGCCTGCAGACTGAAGGGTCCCTGGTTCGATTTAGGTTGGGGGCATGTATCTTGGTTGCGGGCACATCCCCAGTGGGGGGCGTGCAGGAGGTGGCTGATCGATGTCTCTCTTTCATTGATATTTCCAACTCTCTATCCCTCTTCCTTCCTTTCTGTGAGAAATAAATAAAATATATTTTTTTTAAAAAGGAAATGAGAACTGAAGGATGAATAGCAGTTAGCAAGGTGAGTAAGAAGGGTGGAAGAAAGGGAAGGGGTGGAGGCAGAGGGGGTGAAAGGGCTGAGGGAATTTCAGCAGAAGAGGGTTGGAAACAGATTTCCAGGACAAGGGGATGGGAGGGAGCAGGACCAGTTTGAGGAGGTGTAGGATGTACGTGACAAAGAGAGGAGTCATTATAGCAGGTGGTGATCCTGTGCCAGGGTATGTAATCATCGTGGTGTTGAACTTCGGAGCTCTCGGGAACCACTAGCAGGCTTAAGTCAGGCAATGAAGACACTGTGTTTATTTTTAAATAAATATATTTAAAAATAGAATATATTGAAGGTAGACTGGAAGGAGACCTGCCAGGAAGCTGCTGATGACAGCTGGGAGAGGCAGTGGCATTGGAGATGGAAGGGAAGGATCTAGATGCTCAGGAGAAAGGACCCTCAGGACTTAGGTTGGATGCATGGAGTGAGGGGGAGGAAGGAGCCGAAAAGTCCCTGATGCCTGGCTTGGACAACCTGGTGAGAGATTGTCATTAATGACGACAGAAACCTCAGAGGAGAAGCAAACCTAGAGGTGGGAAGGTTTGGGAGAGGATGAGAAAGTGTGATAAGCTTTGCTCCTTCCAAGATCTCCAAGGGATGGTGCCTGGGGTAAGGCCCGATTTGGTGTCAAAAGGCTCAGGCAAGACACAAAGCTGGGAAGCGCCCTAACACAGAGCACTGAAGTTGAGCTCAGCTTTGCAAACCTGGAAAAAAAAAAACATGGACCTCCACCTCTATCTGCTTGGTGATATTTAACCTCAAAGGCCACTGAAGATAAAGTTTAAAAAATTGATGCTACCTATAACCTTGTTAGATATAGTTCATCTTCTACTTTAGACTTGCTCTTCTAGAAGGGAAATAGTACTCGGATTGCAACTGTGATGAACTGTAATTTCAGAGGTTCAAATTGACCTCCAAATTTTGTAATTGTAGCCCTGGTTTCAGATCCACTGTGGCCCTGAGCATCTAAGTTGTTGTTCATAGGATATTTTTTCATGTTGAGAAATTAAAATATACAACATTTTTTTATATAGCTATGGAATATATGTACACATAATATATGGAATGAAATAGCTTGGGCTTAATTTATTATTTTAAAATACTACTAGACAATGGAACTAATTCTTAGTTACTACATTTTTTATATTCCTTTCTCTTTCTTAGTGTTTTTTCCTTAAATTTTTTATTGTGAATGCTTTCAAACATAAAGTTTCAAGAATAAGAATAGTCCAAATAATATCCATATGCTTTTATACAGATGAATGTACTATTAATACTTTATTCATTTGTATTACCCTCTCTCTGTATATTATGTTTTATATATAATTTTAAATAAATGTTTATAAAATGTGGGAAAAAAAAAACATGGACCTCCATAGCAATTTTGCATATAATTTCAGGGAAGCCCCTGTCCCCGGAAGTCTCTCAGTGGACCCTACTAGAAGCCCTGCTCTGAATGGTGACAGAAACGACAGGATTGGATGAAACAGCTCATGGAGACAATAGAACAGAGGACTGAGGAGCCCCAACACGTAAGTAACCAGCAGAGGGAAGGGAAGAAGCGGGCTGAGAGAGAATGGCTGTGAAGTGGGAGAGGAGAGACAGCATCCAGAGGACAGCTGCTTTCTAACCAGTATTATCCTGCTCGTTCTTTCTGTATGACATCTCTGCAGGTTCTTTAAGACAAGGCCTTCCATTCCTCATGTACTCCTTGTACCTGACCATGGAGTCTCAGATGGCAAGCAATTGACACACAGTGGCATTAATGAAGTTCACAGATGATGAGGAGTTAGTAGGCTGAGCTTGGTCTAACTTCAAAACAACTAATCAGCTGAGACCAGTTTGGCTCAGTGGATAGAGCATCGGCTTGTGGACTGAAAGGTCCCAGGTTCGATTCCGGCTGGGGCATATACCTTGCTGGCAGGCACATCTCCACTGTGGGGCATGCAGGAGGCGGCTGATTGATGTCTCTCATCGATGTTTCTGACTTTCTATCTCTCTCCCTTCCTCTCTGTAAAAAGTCAATAAGATATGTTAAAAAAAAAAAAAGAAATTTGTCACAGTTATCACATGACTAATGTTTAAAAAAAGAAACAAAAAACAACTAATCAAGTAATCCGTGGGCTAAATACTATGTGGAAACAATGGGACAGTTTATAACCTAGAACATAGTCTGCCCTACATACATGTTTGTGGACTTGGCATGTTAAGAGGAGCTGCATCTAGTCTAGCAAAGAATGACATGGACTATGCAGAACACATCGGTGCTGTCCAAGAGTCACCGAGCTAAGAATCAGGAGAACTGGGTTCCAGGCCCAATTCTGTCACAGAGTAGCTCTGTTCGGGTGGGCAAACCTCTGCCCTTCCAGAGTCTCGGGTTCAAGTTCTGATGATCGGCATGGTCTACTCCGTGCCTTTCCCACGGAGCATGCGGGATTCCCCTGAGGCTAAGGCAGATGGGTGCTGATTGCCAGTGGCCTGGGAATTCTCTTCAACAACGCGCCTCTGACAGCATCCTGGTTACCAAACTTTGCACACCTGCCAGCGTGTTATTAGATATATAAAAGACGGCATCTTTCCTTTCTGAGCAGCGTCTCTACTGATTACTTTGGCCGGGAGCAATTTCTAAGAGTTGGGGGCTGTGATTCATTGCCAAATGGTTTTAATCTATTATCTAACGCTGTTCTCCTCCTAATGGGAAGGGGGGGGGGGAGAATGAGTAAATCTGTCACTACCCTAAGCCTAGCCTAAATAATAATTAACTTTTTCGTAAAGAGCCAAGCTTGCCAAATATATGGAGAGTGTAAGCAGGAAAATACAACATGACCCTAACAACAAACAGATGGCACCCTCCTCTCTGTGATGGTGTTCACGTTTGAAGTTTTGGAGAAACCACGCAACGCGCATGCTTTCAATTATTTTCCCAGCTGACGGAGGCGGACCCCGAACGTACACTTTCCTTTAGAGCTGATTGCTCTGTCGCTGCAGCTCATGGGTCTGAGCTTGCAAGTCACCTCGGTGAGAGAAAGAGAAAGAAACTTCAGCAACCTCTGGGCTTGGCACCCGACAGAAATATTTGCCTAAATTTAAATCATCATTTGGCGGGGTCCCTCCTCCCACGTTCTTTTCTTTAGAGAAAAACAGGGACAAGGGAACTCAGAGAGATGGGTCCAATTAGGCTGACTTCGCCTTTTAATTTTCTGTGGGAAAAGTTACTGTGCTAGTCAATATGAAGCGCACATGGACTTCTCTTTTGTTTCTTCTCCTTTATCTTTTCTGTTCTAGCTGAGGGGATACCCACAGATAGAGATGAGGTATGTTTATTATCCTTGTCCAAAGCATTCTAAATTGGGCGTATGATCTGCTACATTTTTTTTCTAAAATTGGAGAAAAAATAAAATCATTTGGAATAATGTAAAAAATTCGGAGTGGTTAAGAAAAAATTCTTGCCTGGCCAGTGTGGCTCAATAGTTGAACATTGAACTAATAACCAGGAGGTCATGGTTCAATTCCTGGTCAAGACATATGCCTGGATTGCAGACTCATGCAGGAGGGGTCATGCAGGAGGCAGCTGATCAATGATTCTCATCACTGATGTTTCTATTTCTCTCTCCCTCTCTCTTCCTCTCTGAAATCAATAAAAATATATTTTTTTAAGAAACAAAAATTCTCGCCCTGACTGGGTTGGCTCAGTGGATGGAGCGTCTGCCTGCGGACTGAAGGGTCCCAGGCTCGATTCCAGTCAAGGGCATGTACCTTGGTTGCGGGCAGATCCCCAGTCGGGGGGTGTGCAAGAGGCAGCTGATCGATGTTTCTAACTCTCTGTCCCTTTCCCTTCCTCTCTGTAAAAAAATCAATAAAATATATTAAAAAAGAAAAAGAAAGAAAGAAAAATTCTCCACTAGGTTCATTTATTTATTTACTCAAAAAATACTTACGGAGCACCTCCCATGTCCCAGTACTTTTCTAGATCTTGTGAATATGGTGGTGTGAATGACAAGTAAGTTACCTGTCTTCCTCAAGCACCTTCTATTCCACTGGGAGAGGAGAGAGGATAAAGGGGAAGCAAATACGTAACCAAGGTGATTGCAGGAGATGGAAGCTTTGTGGGGGAAAACCCACAGGGAAAGTGACAGTCACTGCAAACCCAGCCAGGGTGGCTGGGGAACCCTCTCTTAGGAGAAGACACTTAGAGGGGAATTGAAGGCGAGAAAGAGTCAGCCAGGCACAGAGCGGGACAGACTGAAGGTGAAGAGCGAGAATCCCAGGCCCTGCAGTGGGAAGAGCCTTGTGTATTAAAGCAAGCGCGTTACAGGATGCTGCTGCTGGTTCCACGCATCACTAGTTTCAGGCACACATCACACCTGAACGCGCTGAGGACGCCTCACATCCCCATCACATCACTGGGGAGAGGAAACTGACAGCCAGAGAGACGCAGCTCGCCCACATCACCGGGGAAGTAAGTACACGACAGATTGAGAACAGGACGACTGCTCGCTCCCAACGTATGTACGTTGTCTGTCAGGAGGATGCTTCGGATGTGCACTGCATGGAGCTGGTGGACAAGAACAAGACAGCAAAATGTGTTTTCTACAACCGATATCCGGGCCCGGAATCCTGTAGCTCCAGTACCACGTGGCCTGTCTGCTTCCTCTGCCTCCTCTCCCTGCATGAGCTCAGCCCAGGCCTGATTCCCGGCTCTCTGCTCCTCGGCCTCACTGCGGGTGAGGGTAAAGAGCAGACCCCTGGCTGAGGGAGGATTAAAAGGTCAAGGTCTTGCCGAAACCGGTTTGGCTCAGTGGATAGAGCTTCAGCCTGCAGACTGAAAAGTCCCATTAGATTCCGGTCAAGAGCATATACCTTGGTTGCGGGCACATCCCCAGTAGGGGCCTCCAGGAGGTGGCTGATCGATGTCTCTTTCTCACTGATGTTTCTAACTCTCTATCCCTTTCCCTTCCTCTCTGTAAAAATCAATAAAATATATTTTTTTAAAAAAAGGTCAAGGCCTTTTCACAGGCACACTTTGGTCTTAATTGAGTATGCGTTCCGTTATCAGCATATTCAAAGTGGTTTTGATCATGACGCCTAGAGAAAAAGAACGTGTAAAATATTTTATGGGTAATTACGCACTGAAAGCCCCTCAAATTCCAACACAGAAAAATAAAAAAATAAAAACCTTTCGGCGTTTCCCCTGTCCCAGCCCCATCCCCCCCGGCCTGTGCAGGCTGTCAGCACAGACCCGCGGCAGCTTTCTCCTGTGATTCCTGACTTACCACAAACATTTTACTTCTCCGCCTAGATCTTCCTCCAGGCATCCTGATGATTTATTCATGCAACAAATATTGCGTGTCTCAGGCATGCACTGAGTCTTAATACCAAACATGAATGCGCCAATGAGACACGTCCCCGGCCCCCACAAAGCCAGAGGAGAGATGGTGCCTTTGTTTAATTATGGTGAACGCCTGAACAGGACACAGCACAGGGAACCACGAGCACAGAAGGGAGGCAGGTGCAGGGACCTCTGATCCTTATCATCTCACCTTTGTCTCAGAACATGTGGCAGTTTGAGACCTGCCCTGAGCCATCCTGGTCATCGATTCTTGGTGAGCCAAACTGCCCCCCTAAAAAAAGTGGCCTTTTTGGTTCTCAGGGATGCTTCCTTGTTACCCGAATTATTGTTTGTTTCGATGGCTCTTTATCTCTAATCCCTTGCACGGATTTCCCAGGTAGTTCATGTTTGTTTCTAACAAGATGAATAATTAAGATTATTTGTTCTTTCCTTCTTAGAAAATGTCTTTTTTTTTTCAATTTTAGGTTTTCATCTCTGAATAATCTCTTGCAGGTAACTTCCTCGAAAAAGCCTTCCTATCCATTGTTTTACTTGACTTTATGGTTTACCAGAGGCCAGATTCGTGCACCGGTGGGGTCTCTCTGCCCGGCCTGCAGGGATCAGGCTGAAATTAGCTCTCTGACACCCCCCGAGGGGTCCCAATTGCAAAAGGGCAGTTCTTGGGTGACGCACCCCAGAATCAGGCTCCCTCCTCGCTGGTTCCAGGTGCGTCACCTGAGAACCACAGCTGACAAGTCACCATAGCGTCACAGCTCCTGAATTGAGCGTCTGCCCCCTGGTGGTCAGTTCACATCATAGCTATCAGTCAGAGTGTCTGCCCCCTGGGGGTCAAAAGTCACTTAGACTTTTATATATAAAGATAGAACTTTGATTTTTCTCTAAACTTAGATGTAACCCCCTTTCCCCAACATAGACTCTATATGGAACTTTTTTCTACTCTAAAATTTGCAAAGTTTTACTAGTAGCTTTTACCCAATTAAAATATTTTTCATTATACTTTTTCATTATACAGTCATAGCTACTGGTCAGACAATCGAACTATTGGGTGGTTGCTTAGGCTTTTATATATATAGATTATTACTCCAAGTATACCAAAGAGTAAGCATTTAATAAGTTCTTTTAAAGGGAAAATGTATATTAACAATCACAATGGAGGAAAATAAGTTATTATATTTATTCAAGATGCCCACAACCATAAAACATCATCAATGCCTCTGAGCCCCAGACTCAGCAATATATCTAAAAGAAAAGTGTTGCACTTAAGAGTCCAGCAGTAATTGCATATCTCTACAAAGACATGTTCACGCACAGTTTTGCTACAGTCACATGTACAGTGACGATTGGAGCAATGAGATAGACTAACACCCCATACTCTAGCATGTCTGGTTTCTTAATCCGGACACTGATGCAGTTTCAGGTGTAAGATTTGACTGATAGTGTTTTCATGGAATAGATGTCATTAGATTCTTCTGGAGGTGACTAAAAATGCCATCTGAAAGTCTCAGTTAAGCAACACATGTGACGGATACATGTCAAGACTTCTCTTTAACTCAATGAGTTCTGTGACACACGTGTCTCTGAGTACCTGGCCCGAGAGTCTCCCCAAGGCGGGAACTTTTCCTCCACCCTGCATCCTCCATCACCCACCCAGTTCCTGGCACACAGGAGGTTTTAATACCTGACACATTAGCACTTAATATTTTATGTCATGAGTCCAAAGCTCTCCAAAGTTAACTTAAGGTAGTTTTAAATGGTGAGGTTCCAAACAATTTAAAGGAATACAGTGGTACCTCAAGATACGAGTTTAATTTGTTCCGTAACCTTGAGGCATGGGAAACTATAAGACACTCGAGTCTCGGTAAACTGGTGGGTCGTGTGTAGCTGGCCAATATGCGCCATTACTCCTATCTCAAATGTTGCTCATATTTCAAAGCAAAAATCGCTCGCTCAACAGCTCGTATCTCAAAAATCTCGTATGTTAGGGCACTCGTATCTCGAGGTACCGCTATAAACAGTTACCTTTTTTTTTTTCTGGAAAAAGAAGATCCTACAAAGAAAAAGCATACTTCTAACTGCTGTGGCAAGTCCTCCGTGTGTGTGTGTGTGTGTGTGTGTGTGTGTGTTGGGTGGATGGTGACACAGAAATCACCCAGAGGGCGCTTCTCCAAGTGCACACATCACACCCAGTCTCAGGCTCACTGAACCAGATCTCAAGCAGGTGGGGAGAGATGCTCAGAAAAGGTTGGTTATGAATTTTTGTTTGTTTTTATTGTTAATCCTCACCCAAGGATAATTTTTCCTTTGATTTTGAGAGACGGGGGAAGGGAGGAGGGAAGGAGAAAGAAAGAAACATCAATGTGAGAGAGGATACCGATTAGAAGGATATCAACCCTGCAACCCAGGTATGTGCCCTTGACCTGGAATGGAACCTGAGACCCTTGAGTATATGGGCCAGTGCTCTAACCACTCAGCCCACTGGTCAGGGCTCATGAATATTTTTTAAAGCTTTTCTTGTAACTTCTCCCCTTCCACTCCATCCTTTACCAAACCCCCACCCTTCCCTTCCTCTATGTAATCTACTACTCTGAGGTTTGTAACCCTTAGAGCATTTGGGTGTCAAAATGTGTGAAGAAAGCTAGGATGTAATCCAGAGTTAAGAGGTGTGTCCCGAAGAGAGAAGGCTCCGTCCGGTCTTTGTCTTTCAGACCCTTTTCATTGCAAAGTGTCCCCCAGGGAACCAGGGGAAGCTGGACTACTCTCCCCTTTTGATTTTTTAATAGAGGGCTTCCTGCACAGATGTAGAGAACAGTCTCCTGATTCATTAGCAATAAGGGAATGAGCTGCCCTTAATTAGAGACAGAGATTAGCTTAAACAAAAGGAGATTAAATTTAGATTCACTTATTATCCTCCCCATCCTTAGTACTTTTGAACCCTGTTATGGGTGGGAGAGGACAAGAGAATTGGTGATTGTGCAGAATATGAATCAATTAACACATTTTTATGTGCCAGTTCTGTGCAAGTATTGCTCTGTATAAGCCATAAAGAAAGATAAGACATGGTAGAATGAATATACACACACACAGAGGAAGATAAAGATAGAGACAGAAAGATGAGAGAGACAGAGATGGAGACATAAAGAAGGAGACTGAGGTTCTACCTTTTCGTATTTATTACTAGAGGCCCAGTGCACGGATTGATGCACCGGTGGGGTCCCTTGGACTATCCTGTGCTCTCTCGAAATCTGGGACTCTTCAGGGGATGTCGGATTGCCAGTTTTGGCCCGATCCCCACAGGCCAGATTGAGGGACTCCTCTCTCCTTCCCTCTGAAATTCATCAGTCTGTTCTATGTTTGCATGCCTTTGTATTGAGCACCTGCCCCCTAGTGGTCAGGGTGCATCATAGCAAATGGTTGAATGGTCGAACAGTCACTTAGGCTTTTATATAGAGAGATAGAACTTTGTTTTTTCTCTAAACTTAGATGTAACCTTTCCCCCCAACATAGACTCTACATGGAACTTTTTTCTACTCTAAAATCTGCAGATCTAAGGTCTCTGGAAAAAATTTGCAAAGTTTTACCAGTAGCTTTTACCCAATTAAAGTATTTTTCATAAAGCACAGCAGAATGCTTCTCCATCCTGTTAGACCAAGGCCTCCTTTTTTAAAAAATGTGATACCCTATTTGCTACCCTGAAATAAAATCCATAGTTAGTATAATTTACCTGAATACCTAAGTTATTAAAAATCTTTAAATTTGTCTTTTAAATTAATTGAAAATAAAAAAAATCAAGCATTATTAATATGGCAGTGAACATAGGTGTTTTCCAAATTTAAAAAAAATAATAATATAATGCCATATTAATAATATAGGAAAAGAAATAAAAGCAAATAAAGAATAAAGACATCTTAGGGATAATTAGCATGTATTTAATTTTCTTGTTTTTCTTTTTCATATAAAATGGATAAGTTTTAGACTACCTCGTCTTTTTTAATATATTTTTATTGATTTCAAAGAGGAAAGGAGGAGAGAGATATAGAAACATCAATGATGAGAGAGAATCATGAATTGGCTGCCTCCTGTGCACTCCCATCTGGGATCAAGCCCGCAACCTGGAATTGAACCCGGGACCCTTCAGTCCATAGGCTAACACTCTATCCACTGAGCTAACCTGGCCAGGGCTAGACTACCTCATCTTAAAATGGTGAATAGATTATCTCTTTTAAAATCAATACTTCTACATAATTGTAACTAGATAACCAGATGATCAGTTTCTGAGCGAGTGATTCTTAATTTTTGCTGGGACACAGACTCCGTCGATCATCTAATAGACCTTTCCTCCTCCCCTCCCAAAAAAATGTGTGAAAGCATTTGTACAAAGACATTTCTAATGTTTCATGATCCTAGAAATCATCTGTGACCAAGATTAAGGTCCCTCTAGAATCCCAATGACAGCAAGTTCAGCATCATTTTCAAATGCAAATAGACTCAACATCTTTCTCTAGAGGTCAGCTGTCTCATGGCATTTAAGTTTATCCAGAAAGGCTTAAATTATATCTAGTGATGTCTCTACACGGGTATAACATTAGGAAATGAGTCACTTAATGTCCATATTTGTAAAAATCATTATAAAAATGTGATTATCCAGTGAGCCGAGATACAGTAATTTCTTTTCATTGTGGTTTTCTTTATGCACAATTTGAGTAGCAACAGATATTTTTGTGTATCTTTTTCTCATGTGTGGGAATTTTAGAGACACGTGGTAGTCATGTCAGTTTCTGCTTTATCAGGCCTGCGGGGGAGGGTAATCAGAAGGCCAGGGAGGTTTGGTGTCAATCAGGCTGGCAGGGGAGCGGTTAGGGGCAATCAGGAAGGCAGGCAGGCGAACAGTTGGGAGTCAGCAGTCCTGGATTGTAAGAGGGATGTCCAGCTACCCATTATGGCCTGATCCTGGTGAGTATGGCAGTTGGGAGGCACACAAACAGGCAGTTGGATATCCCTCAAGGAATCCCAGGTTGAAGAGGGTGCAGGCTAGGCTGTGAGATGATTATTCGAAGCCTAGTGCATGAATTTTGTGCACCGGGCCTCTAGTTTAAAAATAAACCCCTTAGAAAGCTATGGCCATTCACCTTTGTCTTCACTCTCCTATTACCATTCATCCAACTGATTATACATCTTAATTTTATTTAATTTTATTTCATTGTGTTATTATAGTTTATTTCTAACTAGCTCTTCCATAGGGCTATCATGTGGCAGGCACCATTTTAAGCACTTTACCAATTCCGACTCACCTAATTCTTTCCCACAACTTTATCAGATAAGTTGTAGTAATTGTCTTTATTTACAGATGAAGCAACTGAGACTCAGAGAGATTAAATGAGTTGCCCAAGGTCAGAGAGGTAGTTACTGCTACAGCTGTGATTGGAGCTCAATTTGTCTGTCATACTTTCAACAATAAAGATAAATTAAAATAAACAAATACATAGTTGTACATTATTAATAAAAAAAAAGGAATGTGTAGGCTCCCAAGGAGCTTATAGTTCTGAATAGATATGCATAAAAAAAAGATGTCAACATCATGTGATCTAGAAAATCAAGAAAAAGAAATAAATAAAATCAATTATCTTCCCCTATTTTTGTTGTGTGTTGTGTTTTCGTGGGGTTGCCAAAATACTGACTGGGGAGCGGACCTGGCCGTTCATTGTTGAACGCAGGAAATGTCATGCTGCTCTGCAGAGAGAGCCCTTTGCATTTTGGACCCAAACATCAAACCATGTTCCTGCCAAACAGGACTGAAAATGCCAATTCAATCACCACAAAATGGAATACACTCATGGTGACTAATAAAATACAGATACCAAGGAGAATACAGACCCAAAGCTCTTCATTAAGCTAGAGATACAGAAAATGGCAGCAACAAAAACTTGGACAACATTAACAGAGCATGCCTAGAAAAAAGTTTCTCTGGAAATAAGCTGCTTCAGAAGACTTTAAAACAAGGCTTGAAAAGTAGGCCTTCCACTGAGACTTGAGTGATTTGCTCCTGTGTTGTGAACATGGGAAAATAGCCATAACATGCTACTACCATTCTTTCTCAGAAAGAACTTAGAAAGCATGTAAATGGATTCAGTAGGTTGTGAACGCTGAGGCACCTGGACATGCTTGGAACTTCTATACTGGATTCAAGCAAGACTAGGAAAGCAGAGATTCATAGGCTGCAGGAAGAAGGCGTTGGAGAAGAATTATTTCTCCATAATAGCCCCCAATTCTCCTTTCTCTTCTCTCAATACCCATTCAACAATGCCTCGTCACTGTCATAAAAGCATCTTAAGATAAAAAATAAATGGAGCCCAGCTGGTGTGGCTCAGTGGTTGAGCATCAATCTATGAACCAGAAGGTCATGGTTCAATTCTTGGTCAGGCACATGCCTGGGTTTCGGGGGCATGCAGGAGGCAGCCAATCAATGACTCTCTCTCATCATTGATGTTTCTATCTCTCTCTCCCTCCCTTTCTCTCCAAAATCAATTATAAAATTTAAAACATGGAAATCAAACTTTTGGATTTAAATGTTTTGAAATAGCAGCTTCCTGATTACTAACCTTCTTACACTACTACCCCTTCACCTCCCATTTAAAAACATCATAAAATCTACAAGGAGATCAAATACAACCGTATGTAACCCACACCTTTGACACAACTAAGAAACCAATCATCATGATCTTCAAATTACCTATAATCATATCTGAGGTCCCACTACTACCCACCCACCCAATGCCATAAGACTTCATAGTGAAAGAAAAGAGCAAAATGATGAGCTTAGCCAAAGCACAGAAGGAGATATTTGTGAAAGAAAGTAGAATGATTTCCAGGAAATATTATTAAGTGGCAGGATAAAGGTGCATGACAGCATATGCTGTGTGCTACATTTGTATAAGAAAGAAGCAAAAATAAGACAATATATATATATATATATATATATATATATATATATATATATATGTTGTGATACTGTGTGGGCAAAAAGACAAATAAACACACAGTGTGAATTGCTAGAAAGGAGCCAGGTGGCAAGTCTCAGATTACCTAAAAGACAACCATACCAATGATTCTACAGTTTAAGACCCGTTGTCAACTTGCTGTAAATGGGCCTACAGGGAATGCATAGACAAGAGTGGAAGGCTATAATCAAATTCAGCATATAAATGAGATTAATTATTTACAGGCAACTTCAAGTCATAAATAATGCCTGTAAGAAGTGATGAATGGAGAAAGAATTATGGATAAAGGCTGTACTACACAGACACCGAATAAATGTGGGTGGTCCTATCAGATCCACAAATGTTTTAAATAACACAGAAAGGTAACCTCTGATCCTCCAAAAAAGATCCCTGGACAGAAATGAGATGGTCTCAGAGCAGCACTGATGGAGAAGGAGCAGGCCCGTTGGCAGTGCTCTCTCTCCAGGGCCTGCGGATGGCAGGCTGACTACATAAGGTCTGCCAGCATCGGGAAAGGAAAGACTCCATAGAAAATTGGTCAACTTGTCATTGCAATTCTCACAAATAATACGTTCCGGGATAAATATGGTCTGGATTTCATATTATTTCTCCCCTGCCCTGTGCAGAAAGATAATGTTGAGATGCTTTGTAGATTGGCGATAGGGAGAGATAGAAAAATACACTGAGAGGCCAGATTATGATGATCTCTGAATGCATAATAATCTGGCCACTCAGTATGTACATACATATACACACATATATATACATACATACATATACATACATATATATACATGTGTGTATATATACATATATATGTATATATGTATTTGTGTGTGTATATATATGTATATGCATATATATATATATATGTATATATATATATTATATATATATATTAGAGGCCTGGTGCGTGAATTCATCCATGGGTGGGGTCTGGCCAGCCTGGCCAGGGGGAGGGGACATGGGTAGATGGCCAGCCTGCCTGCTGGTCAAACTCCTAGTGGAGGGGACAATTTGCATATTAGCCTTTTATCATATAGGTTATACACTGAGTGGCCAGATTATTATGCGTTCAGAGATCATCATAATCTGGCCACTCAGTGCATCTATTGTGCAAATGTATTTAATGTGTTCAACATTTGCACTATATATATTTTTATTACTTTATTTTTAGACCAGTTTTAGGTCCACAGCAAAATTATACCCAAATACCCATATACTCTAAAAAATAAAAAATTTAATAGTGATTACTGTTTATGGTTTGCCTAGATACTGGCATTTTCAACCTGAACTCCAGTTGCTTTGGGTGCAGACTCTAAGACAGTGGTTCTCAACCTTCCTAAGGCCGCGACCCTTGCATACAGTTCCTCATGGGGTGGTGACCCCCAACCATGAAATTTTGCTACTGTTATGCATCATGATATAAATATCTGCATTTTCCGATGGTCTTAGGCGACCCCTGTGAAAGGGTTGTTCGACCCCCAAAGGGGTCATGACCCACAGGTTGAGAACCACTGCTCTAAGAGGACACCAAGTGGAGAAACAGTGTCCCCTAATGCTTCCTAAAGCAACCACTTAGTGACTGTGAGACCCACGGTCTGGGTAAAACCTAAGTATTTACAGGATGTTAAATTCAAACAGCAGTGCTCATCCATCTTTGTTTCTCAGCAGCACAATTTTGTCCAGTTACATTACTGAAAGATTCTCACATGACCTCGAGAGACGGGTTTAATGACATACCACTCAGCATTGTCCTAGGCCTCAAACTGCTTATCATTCGTATCAATGTACAGTGGTACCTCGAGATACGAGTGCCCTAACATACGAGATTTTTGAGATAGGAGCCCTCGAGCGAGCGATTTTTGCTTTGAAATACGAGCAACATTTGAGATAGGAGTCATCGCGAGGATCGGCCGGCTGCACACGACCCACCAGTTTACCGCGACTCGAGCGTCTCATAGTTTCCCACGCCACAAGGTTAAGGGACAAATTAAACTGGTATCTCGAGGTACCACTGTACGAGGTGAATACACACGCCCAAGGGCAGGCTTGCCCACAGTGTAGGTGTCTCAGGTATCTAGCGCTGCCTAAGCAAGCACCCCGAATTTTAGCGACTCGTGCTTCTCCCAGTTCTCCGGGCTGGCGGAGTAGTGCTTCTGTGGGCCTTCTGAGGGCTCACGCTGCGCTGGAACGGAGCTGCCGGGCTGGCAGAGGCTGGGCCCAGCTGGATCAGCTCTGCCTCTCTCTGTTCATCTCAGGATAGATTGGCTCCTCCTCAGGGAGGCGGCAACATTCCAGAACAGGCAGGCAATCGCTGCCAGGCCTCCTTAAGCTTGAGCTCTTCGGCCACATCCTGTTAAGAACATGAATTACACTGCTTTTTAAATATATTTTATTGATTTCTTACAGAGAGGAAGGGAGAGAAATAGAAAGTCAGAAACATCGATGAGAGAGAGACATCGATCAGCCGCCTCCTACAGGCCCCACTGTGGAGATGTGCCCGCAAGCAAGGTACATGCCCCCAACCGGAATCGAACCCGGGACCCTTCAGTCCGCAAGCCGACGCTCTATCCACTGAGCCAAACCGGTCCCGGCAAAATTACACTTCTAGATAGGAAAGCTGCAAGATCCCGTGGCCATGTTTTCTCAGCCTGCTGCAATGGAGGAGAGTCTGAATACGCTGGCACAGAAGGAGCGCTGAGCAAATATTAATACTCCTGCTAATATTATAATTACTACAAAGAAAAACATTAAATTTACATTAAAGCAATCAGGGTGTCTTCATTACATTTCCCAACCTCGGTAAGGCCTTTAATGACTCTTTTCCCAAGGCCTGTCACATACATATTCATTAAGCCAGCTACTAACGTTGCCGCAAAACTCTAAATAAAATTCCCAGGCCTTCTCCCGAGACAGGTTTGGCTCAGTGGATAGAGCATCAGTCTGCAGACTGAAAGGTCCCAGGTTCGATTCCAGTCGGGGGCATGTGCCTTGCTTGTGGGCATATCTCCACTGTGGGGTGTGCAGGAGGCGGCTGATGGATGTCTCTCTCTCATCGATGTTTCTGACTTTCTATCTCTCTCCCTTCCTCTCTGTAAAAAAACAATAAAATATATTTTTTAAAAAATTCCCAGTCCTTCCTCTTCTGAACTGGCATGGAGGCCTTTCTCTCCACGCACCTCGTCCATACTCAGTTCCATTATAAGACATCCCCACCTCGCACCTGCTCCAGCGTGTCAGGAAATCTGCAGTTTTCGTTCTCTTCCTCTCTCAGCTCTGCTCTCTGTGCCCAGCGATCAGTAGATACAGTCTCACGGCTGCAGATTCATTTTCTCTTCTGCACCTCGCCTCTTGAGCTATGATGCTTGGTTTTGGCATTTTTCTTCGATTCCTGACTCCTTGTCCACTTGTAACCACATCTGGCTGGTTACCCCTCATTTCAGTCTCACAGGGTGGCCCCCTCCACTCTACTCCTGCCCCTTGACCTCTGTCCCCAGATCCTCCACCTGACAAAGACCCTACTTCTCTGTGAGGTCAGATTATCGACACAGTCTCTCAGGGCCCACTGCACAGCTGCAGAACACACACATACATACACACACATACACACACACACACACACACATATACATACACACACACACACACACACACACACACACCAACAATCTCATCAATGAGCATGCTATGACTGCGCCCAAGTAAACCAAACTTACTGAAGATATTCCCATGGATGTAAGTCATAGAATCGAAATCACAATAGTATTTGTAGAAAAAGTGAGCTTTAGGTTTTAGATGTTTTTGTTTATTTGTTGAGAAGTATTTGATCTAGATCATCTCTAATGAGGCGAGAGGAAGTAATCATGGTGGACCTTAAATTCGTCAGTTGAGATTCATTGGATCCAAATGGGCACTAATGCTTGGTGACAGGGAAGAGCATAGGGAAAGAACTAGAGAAAATGGTCGCTCTGCTGTGTGAAGGACAGACCAAGGAAGAGAAGCCAGCAATCCAGTCATTGCTTCATCTCTAGCACACTTAGATAGGGAATCTGAAAAAAGAAATAATATAGAAAACTAGAGGCCCAGTACATGAGATTCATGTTCTAGGAGGTGGGGGGCAGGGTTCCTCAGCCCAGATGTACAGTTTCACAGTCTGGGACCCTTCGGGGGATGTCCACCTGCCAACTTAGGCCTGATCCCTTCCGGCAGCAGCCAGACATCCCTCTCACAGTCTGGAGCTCTTGCAGTCCCAGACCACCTGCCTGCAGCGGAGGGGAGAGAGACTCCCCACCACCACCACTGCACTCCCTGGCCACTGCACTCTCCTGTGGAAGTGACTGACCATTAGAGGACAGCTCCTGCATTGAGCGTCTGCCCCCTGGTGGTCAGTGTGCATTCCAACATCTCGTAGTTTTGCATATTATGCTTTTATTATATAGGATGAGAAGGGAGAAACAATAGAACTTAATGACAAACTGCACATCAGTGACAAAATGGAGGGATAAGGTAAAAATGGGCAAAGTTTGGATTTTGTGTCACTACCAGTAATCTTGAAAAGTCAAAGGTGTCCTTTAGAAGGGAAGAATTTGAGGTAAAAAAGAAAATGAAGTGAGAGGTCAGATGGAAAAGAAAAGATCTAGGAACCTGTTGTGTTAGAGATGCAACAAGATGGCATGAATATATTTCATAGTTTAAATAAATGTTATCCCTTAGAATAACACCAACTTTAGGGTTATTGACACTCTTTTTCCTCTCTCCAATCAATTCCTAAAGAGTCCCTATCAAAATCTGCATTTGGAAAAAAGAATTACAAATATAATATAGTATTTATATTAAACTAATGGAAAAAAGAAACCGCAGAAATAGAACTAATCAAAAATGGTATCATCCTTTCCACTCTGCATTCATAATATCTGAAATGATATTCAGAGGAAGTTAAATTTGAAATAGGCCATTAACCAGCCTAACACTCGTTCTGACTTCTCTATGGCAACCTTAACTTGCTAGAGAAGGCCAACAGGTTTGCATTCACTCTCTAGCATAGTAAAGCCTCCATCACATTCCCAGGTAGTAGGAGTGACATTTGCCAAAGCTGTTCATACTGACATGACAGAACACCACAGACTGGCTCATAAACAACAGAGATTTCTCTCTCATTCTTCTGGAGGCTGAGGTGCCAGCCCAGGATGGGAGCCCTCTGGGATTTTTTGTTACCAGGACGCTAATCCCATTCATCTCCCAAAAGCCCCAGCAGTCCAAAGGCTACCCCATCTTCAAATAGCCTCACACTGGATGTTAGGTTGAAGCATGAATTTCGGGGTGCAAGCATTCGTAACACTGTTGTACAGACGGTAGGAGCAGAGCAAACTTGGACTCAGATGGCTGAGAAAAATGGTCCTCACAACAATGTCATCTTTGCACAGGACATGCAGGCACATTTAAACTCTTCTCTTTTTTTACACTGAATAGAGAAAGTGCCTTCCTTTCTTACTTCTTTACAATTATGAACTAGAAGTAGAGTCCCAGAGCCTTGCAAATAAAGCAAGAAAAAAAAATTTAGTATAGTGAGGTCAACTAAGTATCAACCAAGAACCAAGAAGTGGCTGGTTTGATTCCTCATCAGTACACATGCCCCGCTGTGGGCTTGATACCCAGGAGGGAGTGTGCAGGAGGCACCTTATCCATAACATTTCTCTCTCCTCGATTTTTCTATCTCTCCATCCCTTCTCCTTCCTCTCTCTAAAAACTAATAAAAACATATTTTTAAAAAAGAAAATATATTTAGTGTACCTGCTAGCATTTGCCCTAGAGCAGTGGTTCTCAACCTTTCTAATGCCGCAACCTTTTAATACAGTTGCTCACATTGTAGTGACCCCCAACCATAAAATTATTTTCGTTGCTACTTCATAACTGTAATCTTGCTACTGTTGAATATCTCATATGCAGGATGTATTTTCATGGTTACAAATTGAACATAATTAAAGCATAGGGAATCATCACAAAAACAATATGTAATTATATATTGTGAAATATTTATTTCTAATGACAAATAAATGAAATGTTGTCTTGAATCGTGGTGTAGCATGGGCAACAGTCTTCATAGGACAACAGTAAACTACATTGCTAGACTTTGCTATACCGCGGAGCAGTCTGTTGGTTCCTAAGACCATGGGAAATAGGTGTTTTCCGCTGGTCTTAGGCGACCCCTGTGAAAGGGTTGTTCGACCCCCAAAGGGGTCGCGACCCACAGGTTGAGAACCACTGCCCTAGAGGTTATAGTAGGGCAGGTCTCAGATTCAGGGAGATTTGAGCTCCACAATGAGAGTCTACAAATCACAGTCTTTTCCAGCGTGCACAGGTGACTGTTAGGTACCAGTCCTGGTTGCCATAGCCTCTGATACCATGTGAAGATGCCCATCTCACACTTTCCCCTGGAGGGAAGCACAGGTGGTCCAGGATGCTCACAAAGAACCTGCGTAAATGGCTCTCGGGCTGGGCAGAAGAATTCCAAGGTCCTCAGGTGGAGGTTGGTGAACGGTCTCACCAGCCGGTCACTCAGCCTGCTCTGATGTATGCCCCCTGGTGGTCACTGTGCGTTCCAACATCAAGTTCAACATCACTCTCTTTGAAGCTGCCATGCAACATGATCCGGAAATCGGGAAACATATTTTATATAGAGAAAATAGACTATATTATAAATATGGAAATAGGCTACATTTGGGATTTAAGCAAGTACTAGTCTTGTACTTCTCAAATTATCCTGTAGAAAAGAAGCAGATTTGAGAAGCCATCGGTTGGTGTTTGTTTCGTTTTTCTAATCTCTTGTAGACCAACACATTTATAGAAACTACAATATGGATTACTAACACAGATCACATCCTTATACACCACTGCAACGACATAGTCATTGGCCAGTTTCTAAATACTCAGTTTCTGGACTCACTACCAGTAACAGTTCCCAGACCACTCTTTTAATAGCACTGGTCCAGCTCAAAGATGTATGGCTAAAAGGAGCAGGTGCAGCCGGCCCAGATTGACCATCACTCCAACACACAAGATGGCTGCCCCGATGGGGTCAAAGATCCTGCCCCATGGGGATACAAGATGGCCACCACAAGATGGCCAGCAGGGGAGGGCGGTTGGGAGGGACCAGGACTACAAGGGAGGGCAGTAGAGGGCGATCAGGCCAGCAGGAAAGGGGAGTTGGGAGGGACCAGGCCTGCAGGGGAGGGCAGTTGGGGGTGTTCAGCCTTATAGGGGAAGGCAGTTAGGGGTGACCAGTCCAGCAGAGGAGGGAAGTTAGGGGTGATCGGGCCTTCAGGGAAGGACTTGCCATTATATCCACACTGGATACCAAAAAGGTGGCCCCAGTGGGACAGATGTAAAGACAGTGTTCACACATGATCTCTCACAGCAATCTTCTCTGAAAAAGTCTCTGTTCTAGTTGGAACTATGAAATCCATATTCCTGCAAAGTGTGTGTGTGTGTGTCTGTGTGTGTATGTGTGGTGTGTGTGTGTGTGTGTGTGTGTTCCCCATCCTTACATTTCCATACAATTCCACCAAGTCATAAAAGTAACGAATTCAGCCTAACATTCACCCTACTTATATCTTGATCAACATTTCAGGCCCCTAACCAAGATCTATAAAATATTTTCTCTTCTAACCTTTCTCTAAATTTTAGTGTGTAGACTGTCAGCCAATTGCTTTACATACCTGGGGATAAAAGAATTGATCAAGACATAGTTTCTAGTAGTGCATACCCAGTTATGGAAAATCAATAGTTTCAAATGTTTCCACTGCCATTGAAAACACTGCCTTGGATAGTAAACAGAATGCAGGACTCCATCTGTCACATATCAACCAAAAAAAAAGAGACATAAATCCACATTCGGAAATATGTGAAATCATTGGCTGGGCCTAGACCATTGTTTGATGGACACGGAATCAAAACCACAGTAAACACCAGGCCCTTTCTTGGCCCTCAAATGCTAGCAAATCCATCATAACAAACTGCATAGCTTTCATACCGAGCCAACTCTCCTTCCTAACGGCCGGTGGCTCTCACCTGCAGGCAATTTTGCCTACAGGGAACGTTCAGGAATGTCTGAAGATATTTTAGCTGCCACAACATGCTACTGGCATCTAGTGGGTAGAGGCCAGGGTTGCTGCTAACCATCTTACATTGCATAGAACAGTTCATGCTAACTGAGAATTTGCCAGCCCAAAATCTCAACAGTGCTGAGGCTGAGAAGCCCTATTCCAGATTGTTCTCCGCCATGCCTTTAGCAAAGTGCCACTGATGACACCGGATTGTGAGATATCCAGTCAGAGTTACTCGGTTTGTAATCTATGTGTAAGGTAACCTCCGTACAGAACCGTATTAATTGCCTAAAGCCCACATCACATAAGTACACACAGAGAGAAAACATGTGGGAGTGCACACACACACACACTGGTTTCTCAGTGATGCGGTACAGTGATCAGCAGGCCTCACACAGACAGGAAGTCTTCAACCTGCCCCTGTGAGAGTGGTGTACACGGCCCTGTCTGGTTTGGCACAGTGGATGGAGCATCGGCCCGCAGACAGAAGGATCACAGGTTCGATTCCAGTCAAGGGTATGTATCTAGGTTGCAGGCTCCATTCTGGCTCTGGTCAGGCACATGCAGGAGGCAACCAACTGATGTATCTCTGTCACATAGGTGTCTCTCTCTCTCTCTCTCTCTCTCTCTCTCTCTCTCCCTTTCATTCTCTCTAAAAATAGCCTCAGGTGAGGATTAACAAAAGAAAGAGTGGTAGACTTGAGTAGTTTAAGCAATGGCAGATGTTCATCCACTTCTACCAAGGATGGGTGAAGTGTGGCCTCCAAAGGGATCTCTATAAGGTAGATTCCCTCTCAGAAAGGGAGGTGCCCTCTCCCCTGGTATTTGGAGGCTGTGGAGTGAGGATGAGACACTTGAAGCAAACACAGCCATCTTGCAGGGGCAAGGGGACAAGTATAAGGGCTCTGAGTCTGTTAGAGTTGAAAAGTGCAGAAAGCTTGGTGCTAGATGAGTCACTGAGTTAGTGGACCCAAGATCTGCCTACATATGTTTCCTTGATATGTAGCTCACACATTTTCATTATTTAACACTGATTTTATTAGGAATTCTATCACTTGAAGCCAAATGCTTCCTGACTGTCAAAACTTCTCAAATACGCATGCAACATGCTCTTGATGGTATAAAAAGCATGCACTCTTCCCTGGCCACGTGGCTCAATTGGTTGAAGCATCATCCTGCGCACCAGAAGGTCACAGGTCCAATTTTTCATCACTCCTAGAATGTAGGTGCAATCCCTACTTTCAGGAGGCAACCAATCGATGTGTCTTTCTCACATCAATGCCTCTCTCTCTCTCTCTCTCTCTCTCTCTCTCTCTCTCTCTCTCTCTCTCTCTCTCTCCATCCCCCCTTCCTTCCCTTTTTTCTTCTCTTAAAAATATATTAGTAACACAACGGTGTGTTTTTCAAGATTTTTACTGCTATTCAAAATTATAAATTTCTTCCAAATAAAAGTAAGGGATAAAAGTAAAATCTCCAGCAGTGGCAACTGATGGGCATTGAATAAAAATGCCCATCAAGATTAGCAAACTTTCATTATGCAAATCCTCAACATGAACTGGAGCTTCTGGAGGAAAACTTCTCTGCGTGGGGTCTTTGAAGAAGGGATGATTCAGCTTGAGAAAGCCAGTTCCACTTTCTGTTCTATCTGATGTTCTTTGATTGAGGGACTCTAACGAGGTGATGGAATGTAATATGTAGGCACACTTCATTTAAATGCGCTTTGCTTTATTGTCTTTTGCAGCTATAGCATTTGTTACAAACTGGAGGAGGTCTGTAGCAACTCTGAGTTAAACTAGTTAGTCTATTTTTCCAACAGCATTTCTTATCTCTGCGTCACATTTTGGCAATTCTCACAATATTTTAAATGTTTGTATTCTTATTGTATTTGTTTTGCTGGTCTGTGACCTTTGATGTTACTATTGTGATTGGTTGGGACACGTATAAGAGCGCAAACTTAATTCATAAATATTGTGCTCTGACTGCTCCCCGCAGACCAGCCATCTCCCCATTTCCTTCTCTCTGGGCCTCCTTATTTCCCGAGACAGAAAAATACTGAAATGATGTCAATTAGTAACCCTACAATGACCTCTCAATGTTCAAGTGAAAGAAGCGCTCCAGGTCTCTCACCTTCAATAAAAATGAGAAAGGATGAAGCTTAGTAAGATGGCGCATCAAAAGCCCCAAGAGACAGAAAGCGAGGCCTCTGGCACCAGTTAGCCAAGTTTTCAACTCAATGGAAAAGTTCTCGAAGGAAATTAAAAATGCTACTCCAGTGAACACACAAATAACGAGAAAGCAAAACAGCCTCACTGCTGAGGTGGAGAAAGTGCTAGTGGTCTAGAAAGATCAAACCATACACACTATTACCTCAGCCACAAGAAGGCCCTAATTCTCTTCAATTCTATGAGGAAGGAAGATCTGAAGCCAGCAGAGGATGCTTCATGAGGCTTAAGGAAAAGTGCAAGGTGAAGCAGTACGTGCTGATGTAGAAGCTGCTGCAAGTTATTCCTAATATCCAGTTAAGATCATTAATGAGCCGAGACCAGTTTGGCTCAGTGGATAGAGTGTCGGCTTTCGGACTGAAAGGTCCCAGGTTCGATTCCAGTCGGGGCATGTACCTTGGTTGTGGGCACATCTCCAGTGTGGGGCGTGCAGGAGGCGGCTGATTGATGTCTCTCTCTCATCGATGTTTCTGACTTTCTATCCCTCTCCCTTCCTCTCTGTAAAATATCAATAAAATGTATTTAAAAAAAAAGATCATTAATGAAGGGGGTAAACGAACAATAGATTTCCATTGTATATAAAATAGCTTTATACTGAAAGAAGATGTGATCTTGGACTTTCATAGCGAGGGAGAAATCAATGCCATGGCATTCTCCAAGAGATATGTCCATGTCCTAATCCTCAAAGCCTGTGAACCTCACCTTTATTGGGGTTTATAGTGGGGAGGAGTCTTTGCAGATGTAATTAAGTTAAGCATCTTGAGATTAAATCATTCTGGATTATGTAGGTGGCTCTAAGTCCAATCACAGTATCCTTATAAGAGATACACAGAGAAGAGCGGGAAGCAATGTGATCACAGAGGCAGAGATTAGAGAGATCTGAGTGATGCAGCCACAATTCAAGGAATTCCTGGAGCCACCAGAAGCTGGGAAAGAAAGAAGAATTCTCTGGAACCTTTAGGAGTAATGTCCTGCTGCCAACACTTTGATTTCAGACTTCTGGCCTCCAGGATTATGAGAAAATAATCTGCTCTTCTTTTAAACCATCAAGAAAGTGGTAACTTGTACAACAAAAGAAATTAAAACAAAGGGTAAATCCTATAAATAAACTGAGTATAAAGGCCACAGTGCCAATATGAGGCACTAAGACCAACAGTATTTTTCTTTCTCTTCCATAAACAGGGATAACAAAGACAATACACTTTAGCCAAAGGTTTAAGAGAACCAGTGATGCCAGACCCTCTGCAAGTAATATCTACCTCGAGGAAATGTCTCGAGCTATGAGAGGCTTCAGTTCTGGAGTCAGGAATAAAAGAATATTTCATTCTTTTCTTTTTTTTTTTTTGAATCTCCACCTGAAAAATCAGTATCTCTTTTATGAAATAGCTATTGAAATAGTATTTCATTGACTGAACCACAATGGCAAGGGTTGAAATGGGTTATCTGTGAGATTCCAAAGCCCTCTAAATCATTTTTTCAGCAATAGGAGTTCACTTTCATGCCAGACATTTATCATAAGATCAGAGTGATGAAATACACAACATGCTATATCGAAGTGTTCATCACAATATTATTTAGAGTAGCAAAGATATGGAAAATAGAATGAGTAACCATCCCTGAGGATTGATTAAATACATTCTAGTAAAATTACACAATAAGACTCCATGCAGCCACCCAAAAAGGATGTTTCTGGTTATACTGTTGTTGACAAGTAATATATTGTTGAGTAAAAAGTCATTACAAAATATGATGAACAGCCTTCTTTCCCATCTTATATGAAACACACAAATAGAAATGTCTGTATGAGTATATAACCAAATATCAATAGTGATTCTACAGATTTAAAATTATAAGTGATTTTTATTTATTTTGCTCTGCTTATACCATCCTATACAATAAAAACCCAGGACCAAATGGCGCAACGACCAGAATGCCCGGTTGACCAGTTG
This sequence comes from Lasiurus borealis, assembly GCA_004026805.1. Taxonomy (NCBI): domain Eukaryota; kingdom Metazoa; phylum Chordata; class Mammalia; order Chiroptera; family Vespertilionidae; genus Lasiurus; species Lasiurus borealis. The sequence continues at coordinate 111,424 of PVJN01002328.1, forward strand.
CTATGATGCACACTGACCACCAGGGGGCATGCACTCAACACAGGAGCTGCCCCCTGGTGGTCAGTGCGCTTCTCACTCAGCTGACTGGGATGAGTGGTCCGATCCCCATAGGCCAGGCCCCCTCCACCAGTACACGCATCTCATGCACCGGGGCCTCTAGTTTCAATAATAAATATATATTACTTATGTAATTTTAAAGGTATCCTATCTAATAAAAGAGTAATAAGCAAATTGACCATCACTCCAAGACACAAGATGGCCACCCCCATGTGGTCAAATATGGCTGCCTCCAAGTGGACACAAGATGACCACCACAAGATGGCCTGCAAGGGAGGACAGTTGGGGGACCAGGCCTGCAGGAGAGGGCAGTTGGGGGGGACCCAGACCTATAGGGGAGGGCAGTTAGGGATGACCAGATTGGCAGAGGAGGCAGTTAGGGGCAATCAGGCCAGCAGAGGAGGGCAATCAGACTGACTAGGGAAGTTAGGCGTTGGTCAGGCTGGCAGGGGAGTGGTTAGGGGGTGATCAGGTTGGCAGGCAGGTGAGCAGTTGGAGCCAGCAGTCCTGGATTGTGAGAGGGGTTTCCAACTGTCCGTTAGCCTGATCCATTTGGGCTTAAGGGGCAGTTGGACATCCTTCAAGGAGTCCCAGATTGGAGAGGGAGCAGGCTGGGCTGAGGGATGATTTTCATGCACCAGGCCTAGCTTAAAAATAAACCCCTTAGAAAATTATAGACGCATGAACCATTGTGAATTTTACCAAAAGCTCTTCTATTCACTGATGCCAATAAATTAGTTGATTTTTCTGTAACTTACCTTCTGGGCAACTCAACATGTTTTTCTGATTTTATTATCCCCTTGTTTAAAATGTGGGGACTTCGCACATTTGCAGTTAATTAAGTGCCCTGTTTGAGAAGTCTAATACCAATTCCCTACATACATAGGAGTAAAATAATCAGAAAATGGTTCATAGAAAAAGCATCCTCAACATCAACATTTTTTTCAGGGAAACCTACAGTTTCTCCTTTATAAAGATTATACTGTATGACTCAAATTAAGTATATGACTTATAATAAGATCCACTTCTGACAACACCATTAAATAAAATCGCCGCTCACTTTTTTTTAATTATTGGGCCCATCACAGGATCACACAGTTACTATCACTGTTCCAGCAATTTAAAGGGTTAATATAATGAAAGCTCACTCTCAAAGTTCATGAAAATTTAGCAATATAAATAGGCACCATTCTACAACTCACAGTACCTTAATGAGGGCAACCGCACACAAAATGCTCTTAAGGGATTTCACTGTGCTTTTGGCATTCTCACAAATAACAAAACTCCTTAGAAAAGAATTTTTGAAAGTTTACAAATAACTGGAAATTTGGGAAACTTCGCCGCATCACTTCATACAAAACAAATTAATGAGGGAAGAGTCATAATACATTAATATATTGAATTAGGTCTAAACTCAATGAGATTACATTAAAATCTCATTTCATTCTATTAAAAATTCAATAAAGCAGTGCCAATTAAATGAGGCAACTGGTAAGAACAAGGAGATTTACTGATGCTCCATCTAGTCTCCCTCATTATTAGGGTTCATTTTTAACAGCTTGTTGACAGTGACTCTCCCTTGACAGCACCTGAGCCGGGATCAGGAGGCGGCTTTGAAATCAACCGGGGGAAAAAAATAATAATTCCCAAATTGCCATTTAGCATAACTGTCCCTCCAGGTAATTGAATTCCGGTTGGAAATCCGTCACGGGAGATATATTAGAAAGAGCAGGAGAGAGAAGGAAGTTAATGGGTGGAAGCAATAAGAATATGGACTAAAGAACAGCGTGAAGCGGTAAGAAAATAATTTGGAAACTTGATTGTCGCTCTCGTTTCTCTGAATTTCAACTTGGAGGTGAGTCCCCAGAAGACTCATTTTTATTCCTGCACCGCAGGCCTCCGTTTAAAAGGTGTGGTGTGCTTGCTGGGCCCGCCGATTTTCAATGCCATGTCCTAGGGCCTCATCTATGGAGACACCCAGGTAATGGATCCAGCCACACATTGGAACCATCTACCCAGCAAGTCTCAGCTGGCTCAGCTCATTACAAAACTGCAGAATCATTCTGCATCTGGACTCCAGTGTAGCAGCATTTGAGATGGCAGCAGACAGCAATGTTGTTTTGCTCATCTCTAAGCGACTCAGAGACAATGCCACGGCAGATAGCCTGCAGTTTTTGAGTCTTTATTCGAATCGTTCACATCCGGACTCATGGGCTCTGTGAGGGTGTAAGCCCCGTTAGCCATGCAATTGATTTGGAGAATTCTCCCCTCAACGTTTGGTAACTCCAATCCCTTTGTTAAGTCCAACCCTGACCAATAAATGCACTTTTTTAAATATATTTTTAATTGATTTTTACAGAGAGGAAGGGAGAGGGACAGAAAGTTAGAAACATTGATGAGAGAGAAATATCAATCAGCCGCCTCCTGCACACCTCCCACTGGGGATGTGCCCGCAACCAAGGTACATGCCCCTGACCGGAATCGAACTTGGGACCCCTCAGTTCACAGGCCGACGCTCTGTCCACTGAGCCAAACCGATTTTGGCAAAATGCACTTATTTTAATGATTATTCTCATCAATCAGCTTTCAGAACAACTAAGGAACAGGAACTATTTCAGAATTTTGTGACAGAGAAAATGGCCCAATCAAACTAAAAAAGATCATGGGATATTTTGTGGAGTCTAAGATACAGCTGGACTAGTATTTGTTGACCTGCATGTGAAAAAAGCTGTGCAATAAATATATTTTAAATGCATCAATGAATGGCTCTAAGTACCTGATCAGCAAACACAGCAGAAGAAAGACTTTCCAAGGTTAATTTGCTATGAAAAGAGCAGATCCATGGGTCTTAACTGAGGATGATTCGGTGCCCTCTTCACCACCACCCGCAATTTGTCAAGGTCTGGGGGCATTTTTGGTCATCGCTACTATTGGCATCTAGTAGGTAGAGGTCAGGGATGCTGCTAGAACATCTTACAGTGTACATCAAAGTCCCCCATAACCAATCCATCCAGTCCAAAAAAAATGTTCATAGAGCTAAGGTTGAGGAACCTGGGATAGAGAAATAGGAAGAAAATACTAACCTGGAACTGGGAAACACTGATAAATGATCAAGCAGAACAGTCTTTAGGGACAATTCATTTCTTCTGTAGAGGTTCGTGGAACAAAAAGACCTGAATGTGGGGGGAAGTATTCCTGGTGATAATGGGACTTTTCGAAATGAAGGGAGTGGGATTATGCAAATGCCACCTCCTTTTCCTAACACCTACATTTACAAGCTGCGTGTTCAGCTGTGACATGAAAGCACTGGGCTGAAGCTGCAGTTCCAAGCTCGGCTGTTTTCCATGTCCAGAGTTCACAGTAAGACCAAGTTCAGATTGACGGCAACCACTTCCTTATAAAACTCAGAAGGCCTTTTGAATTCCACAAGTGACTTCCTACCAACTCCACCATCACATAAAGCAGCGGTTCTCAACCTGTGGGTCACGACCCCTTTGGGGGTAGAACAACACTTTCGCAGGGGTCGCCTAAGACCATTGGAAAACACAGATACGGTTCATAACAGTTGCAAAATTACTGTTAGGAAGTAGCAACAGAAATAATTTTATGGTTGGGGGTCACCACAACATAAGGAACTGTATTAAAGGGTCGCGATATTAGAAAGGTTGAGAACCACTGACATAAAAGAAAAATGTTTTCCTATTGAACTTAAAAAGTGATGAGTATAGTTTTCAAAGTCATATATCTCAGCATTGCCCATATTTTGTGCAGGACGTCAGGATATAATGTTTCCTCCATGCTTTTCCACCTTTTCCAATGTCTTATGCCTTATCACTTCTGATAACACAGAGTATCACTTGGTTTTTGAGAGTTTTTCAACATAAAACATTGAATTGTCCTCTCCAGCATCCTTCATGCTCTGGGTCTCTACCAAAAGCTAAATATTCTATAGGACAGGTCTAAGTGTCCTCAGGTGTTAGAAGTGTGACAAGAGCAGCCAATCAAGACTATTACTTTGCCAAAACTGGTTTGGCTCAATGGATAGAACATCAGCCTGCGGACTGAAGGGTCCCAGGTTCGATTCCAGTAAAGGCCATGTACTTTGGTTGCGGGCACATCCCAAGTAGGGGGTGAGCAAGAGGCAGCTGATCCATGTTTCTTTCTCATCGATTTTTCTAACTCTCTATCCCTCTCCCTCCACTCTGTAAAAAAATCAATAAAACATATTTTTTAAAAAAAGACTATTACTTCACATCTTGCAAGTGTAGTTTTGCATTAGCTAGTGACTCTGAGAGGTCTAAGGGAATCAACAGTCAAAATATACTATAATTACAGACTGGCATAAAGATTATCAATATTTAGGAGGAAAAAAACAGCTTTTGTCAATGTCCAGTTTATGCCATAGCCATCCAGCCTCCAGGTCAGGCTAATCCCAGATATAGTTGGTGATGGATTTCAGTCCCTCTGCACTGACATGCAAGGGCATCACACAGAGAGAGGGTGGTATGAACCACGTCATCCGTTAACATTTATGTTGGAGGTTTTCTACATATAGGAGAGTACATCTCATCTTTTTATCTGCCATTCTGTAGAGGTTCTTAGAGGCCCACAGAGATTTTATTATTTTAACATTATTAAAGAATAGATGAGAAGCAAGGGCAGTGTGGCTCGGTGGTTGAGCATCATCTAGAGGTTTCTGGTTTGATTCCTGGTCATGGCACATGCCCAAGGTGTGGGCTTGACCCCCAGTAGGAGGTTGCAGGAGACAGGCGATCAATATTTCTCTTATCATCAGTGTTTCTATCTCTCTCTCCCTAAAAGTAAATCAATAAACAATAATAATACTTTGTAAGAATAAACAATGAGGGGAGGAATCAGAGCCAGCTGCGTGTGAACGGATAGAGGCCATCCATGCCGCTGAGGTAGGGAGCAGGACACTCCTCCAATTCACAGCTTCCTTCTCCCTTCTCGATTCTTTTTATTTCTCTATATTCTTGTTTTCTTTTGCTTTCTCCTCTGCATTTTTTTTCTCTCTCTAGTTTGATCTGGTTTAGGCTCTCCAGCAACCCTCGGGGGCACCAGAAAGACAACTTGGCTCAAGGCAGGGGTGGCACCAACCAGGCTGCTGATCCTCTGACCGCAGCAGTGGTAAAGCAGATTAATATATTCCTCCAAGATGATTCATCATCGAAATACTCATCAGGTTTTGACCGAGCACTTAGTCCCTGCCAAGCATTGACCAGAATATAAAGATGGATTACATGCCCTCCAGGACACAAGGACTTTATACTACTGCTGAAAACAGGAAGATAAAAAGTGGTCAAAACCAGACCAAAGAATGGGCATTTTGGTGGCACCTGAGCTCTACCTTGGAGAATGGAAATGTCATTCGGGCCACAGACCTATGTTAATAACGACCCTGGGGCATGGAAACCGATAGCTAGATGGAAGGACACAGAGTGACTGACGCCTGGGGCAGCCTCATGGTGAGGGAGGGGAGAACATCTTTTCTGGATCATGAATGCCTTGGGTGGTCTACTGAAGCCAACTGAATGGTAAGGATAAACAATGAGGGGAGGAATCAGAGCCAGCTGTGTGTGAACTGGTAGTGACCACCTATGTCTCTGAGAACAATATTTAAAAGTGTTTTTAAATAAAATATATTGGCTCAGTGGTTGGAGCGTCTGCTTGTGGACTGAAAGGTCCCAGGTTCGATTCCGGTCAAGGTCATGTATCCTGGTTGTGGGCACTTCCCCAGTAGGGGCGTGCAGGAGGCGGCTGATCGATGTCTCTCTCTCTCTCTCTCATCAATGTTTCTAACTTTCTATCTTTCTCCCTTTCTCTCTGTAAAAAATCAGTAAAATATATTTTAAAATAATAATAAAATAAAATAAAATATATAGAACTAGATGAGAACCAAGTACCTGAAAGTACAGTTCTACCCATGAACCCATCAATGGTGCGTGGACCTCAAGGAAACCATTCTTACTAGGTGCGTAAGGCCAAATTCCAAAGGTAACCACCAGGCTAAGGCATAAAAAGGTGGAAGGAAAGAATGACTGAAGTAGTTGATACATTGGAGGCCACCTGCAGTTACCCACCCAACCTACAAAAATAAATAAATAAACAAACAAACACACAAATAAAAAAATAAGCCATTCAGTGGGAACACAAAAGACGACATGGACTGGCCACAAGGAAGGCCCAGTCACCTAACACGAGCTAAGGACACAAGAAGGGGTCTTTGCTAGATTGGGACTCCCACCTCCTTCCTCTCTGAAAGACGCTGCTATTTCCCTGTCAGAAGGTTGCTCTTATACCACAGAACACCCATCTTCAGTGATCAGAGCTCTCGATGTCTGCGATGTAGCTCATTCATTCTCCGCCCTCACTCTAAAAGCTCAGGATTTCCGAGAGAATGTGAATCCCGAGCTCACAAATCGCATGCTGCAGTTCAGTAACTACTTCTGAGTACCTCAGCCTCCTTCAGGCTGTGGGTGTGAAAAAACTCAAATGCTGTAGGTGTCCCTACAGATGCAAAGGAACCTGTGGGGGCCTCACAGGTGGGTCTGTAACTGGGCGGTAACAAACCAGCACACTTACCCCTGTAGCCCTAGCTCCGGGCACCACCAGTGCACTCCAGGACTCAGAGGAAGACTGGTTATTTCTGGATCTTTGAGAAACAAGTTGGGTTGCTCTGGGGAACCATAATTACAGTGGTACCTCGAGATACGAGTTTAATTCGTTCCGTAACCTTGAGGCGTGGGAAACTATGAGATGCTCAAGTCGCAGTAAACTGGTGGGTCATGTGCAGCCGGTCGATCCGAGAGATTACTCCTATCATTCACTGGAATATGTGGACTAAGGCTACTATAATTGACAACTATTTCTTACTGCAAATAGTTAAATAAAAGTAATTGTGGCTTCATGATGGAAGCTCCAGATCTCTCTGTCTTTTTACTTTGTTGTTGTTTGGGGGGAGGGATATCTTAAAAGGCACACTCTGCAATGCAAACAATATTTCAAAACACAACTTCTCTCCTAAGATGTGTCTATGGGAAGTACATGCCAATACGCTACTTTCCCTCTGCTCCGTTGACATGTCTACGCGTCACTGGTGGATTCATGTGGACACTAGTTTCGCCATCACCCGCAGTTTGAACAAGAGATTCATTGAGAGGTCAGTCGGCCAGCATCCGAATGGATAGTCCACATTCTAAGGAAGGTTGTAAAGTTTAAAGTGCAGTGACATCAAAATATGGCCTGACCTTTTCAACTGTATCAGGGGAAAGTGTAGCTGAAGAAGCTGCAGAAGAACAAATGTAGGTTTGCTGTCTATTGTAACAGCCTGGTATACAGAGCCACAAATCTCCTAACGGTCCAGGGGTCTCAGATGAGATGCGTTCTCCCCCTGCTTGTAGAATGCAGCTAATACAGTGGTACCTCGAGATACGAGTTTAATTCGTTCCGTTACCTTGAGGCGTGGGAAACTATGAGACGCTTGAGTAGCGGTAAACTGGTGGGTCGTGTGCAGCCGGCCTAACTGCGCGATTACTCTTATCTCAAATGTTGCTCGTATTTCAAAGCAAAAATCACTCGCTCGACGGCTCGTATCTCAAAAACCTTGTATGTTAGGGCACTCGTATCTCGAGGTACCACTGTAATAGTTCTCATAAACCAGATGAGAACCAGGTACGTATCTGAAAGCACAGTTCTAGCCATGAACCCATCCACGGTGCTGTGCTGGATCCGGGTTATGCTGCTACATGTGGATGATGTTTCACGGGTCGCCCGAGGCATAGATCCTCTTGTCACATTTCGACAATGTCATGTACCGCAGAGAAAAGGTGCATTAACGAAGATGAGCTTCATTTTTAAAGACACAAAGAGCCAGGTTTCGGTGACCCGTGAATGGATAATTCGGAACTTATCTCCGCAGAGCTATTTCCAGACTCGCACACGCACAAAAGAAATCGGACAATGATCCAGCTTGTGATTTAACATTCAAACACCTAATAAATGTGTTCAGTGAAAATCCAACCTTATTGTACACCCCCTGACTTTGATAAGAGTGTCCCCGGTTCGAACAGATGCCTTTGACTTTGGCCCTGAGGCACTGCTATCTGGGAAAGTGAAGGAAAGAAACTTGTCAAAGGAAAACTGTAGCTTACTCTTTCCGAGGACAGTTCTGGTCTTCCACGAAGCTGGTCTAGTCAGTCGGCAGGCTTGCTGGAATTTTCTTCCTGATTAAAATGAAAAGGAAGAAATGCAACATTTTTATTAGACAATACTTTATGGTGGCGTTTAATCCGATCTATGCTAATGTGCATGAGTCATGGGTGCTTTACACAATATCCTTAATACAATTGATATGCAAAGTAAGTGAATGCTAAAATACATCAGTGTACATAGCTTTAAAAAACACTAGTCCCGAAACGCTAAGAACTTTTAATCTAATATAATGTGATACACGTAGACATTTAGTTGTTTTTCAGAATGGAGATTTATTGACACACGAACGTAACTGAGTTCTACGTTTTGCCAGTTTGCTCACTATTTAGTCATTTGTCTTTAAATGTGTTTTCCTATGTCTCCGGAACAGTTTTTTATTACACACCGCTTTTAGTAGCTTTCAGTGTTTATAATCATCGCCCCATATCTTCCTATGTAAACATCCTCCTGGTAATCCATGTTGATCATTCATCATCCTTCTCTTCACCCACAGCCCCTGCTACATGGACCCGTTTACCAAAACCTGAGACATAACCAAGCCTTTATTCCAGCAGTGCCGGGGGGGAAATGGATGAGTGGCCCGAACGTGGGCCATTAAAACCATTCCCGGTAATTGGTTTAATGAAGGTGTTTTTGCAATATTTATGATAAATATTAATTTTATTTACTCCGCCACTCTACAAATCAAAAGAAATGAATCCATTAGGCCTGGTGGGGAAGGTAGGGGCCTTTCTGATGGAATTTGAAGTTATTAAGGAATCTCCTGGGCATTTAGGCCTGAAAATAAAACCATTAGAT